>JAVQJF010121375.1:0-13465 GCA_036023855.1 Gadopsis marmoratus
ACACACACACACACACACACACACACACACACACACACAATCCATTACATTTGACAGAGACATAGTTGCCTATGATCACAGAGAGACATTATTTTCCGGCAGCATCACATCCTGTGCTCTCCGGGCATTTATCAGGAAGCTTGGAGTCTGAATTGCGTTTATAGGACACACGTGGATCCTTAGTCTGTGTTTGTGAGGCAGCTACAGAGCACTGCTTCTTATTAAATCCACAATACATTTCAATAAAATCTTAAATAGCCAAGGCCGAGATTCAAAACCAAATGCTTAATGCCCAAACAAAGACATGCTTAACAAATGTGTCTGTTGAAATGCAGGCGTTTATCAAATGATACACCACATGAGCCCACAGAGTCGCTATTTAATATTTCCAGGTCATTTCTTTAAAATATCTATAAACAAACACATTTAAATTTAGATTTGTTTTTTCACACCAAAACAAATTGGGGGTTATTTCCCCCCCCCCACACGAGGTCTGACAAACAGGCTGAATGTATTTCCTTCCTCATAAAACATTTACAAAAAATGATTTTTACGAACATTTTGACACTGCTTGCGTCCATCTTCCCTGCCTTCTGTTGGTACATTGCTGGTACAGGTTCCTTAGCACGGAACAGTCAGAACAAAATGTGTGGTCCTGCTAGCAGAACGTGATATAAACAAAACTAGAACCCGCTTTTACCAAAACACTGCCCCACAGCGCCTCTAGTGGCCAGAAACTCCACACGGTACCTTTAACGATGGGCTAATTTAAACTAGTTTTACTAGGAAACTGTCCTCCAAATACTTGATCATTTTTAAAATCACACACTCATTGTCATCTCTTGACTCTCTGGCGTCAGTTCCGTTGATTCTTCTGGTTTAGATCCCCTGGTACTCTGTTGCCAAAGTCAAAGGCGGCAGGGGCTCATTTCCATTGTCGTTGTGCCATTTTCAGCTCCGCTCTGATCAATAAGCAAGTAGCAGAGCACAAAAATGCTCTATATGCGGTATGTATGTTTATAATTAATGCATCAGTCAGAAACTATGATCCGTGTTACCGCAGTGCAGACAAAGAACACTTCGCTGCTACTGACAAGCAGGGACACCGACGTATTTCCTGTAGAAAAAAGTGCTGCCTATTTTTATCATTACTATTTTGTAGTGGGACTCCTAAATTCATTACTGTAACTAAAACCTATTGTAGTCTTACGGCATTTAACAGTTATCTTTGGAATATTAAAGCCTTTCTGGCCCTCTAGCATTTGCATTTAGTTTAAAGTTAGCGTCAGCAACACCCAAAATGGTTCTCACACTCTTTTCACATGTTCATTAAGAAACAAGTTTAGCGTAAACAGGTTTTGAAGAGAATATGAGGCTGTTGCTTTTGGACCACAGCTGACAGTAATTATATTTTCTGCTAATAATATAACTAGTTATAATACAATATAATTAGTTGTGTTTTTGGCAGGCAGAAAAACACCTGAACCAGCTAATTAGTGCTGTACAATATGAAAAACCTCAAAATTAGCTGTAACATATTCGCAATAACCATAAATGAACAGAGAAAACACAACTACTAAAGCCAAAGCTGGGATAAAGGTTAGTGTGCAATAGTTAGTGTTGGAGGGTTGAAATCTAATTGTGACAGTTACTGGCTTACGCCATTTCATGCTAATGCTAGCTAGCAGACACACCAACTGATGTTTTGCCATGAAGAAGCATACAATCTAAATATCATTATCATTAACAATATCATTTTGTGATATTGCGTGCCTCCTATATAATGTGAAAGTGTTTATTAGTATCAGGTAAGTGCCTCCTTTTCTCAACTGGCTGATAGTTGTCAAGGAACGTAGCTTGAAACTATTTGATATTCATTATTAGCTATTATTAGCTAGCTAACTTACCTTCCCACCCTCAGTAATTTAGAAGTAAGCAATGAATACTGTAAAAATACTGACCATTTGTGGTATCTGTTATAGTCATGGCTTATTGTATAAAAGATATATACTGCTTGTTCGCCGCAACTCTTGTTAAAAAAATAACTCCTCAAAAGCACTAATCACACTTTGAGGATAAAATGGCTTCTCTAATGTGATGGGTGTTAAGCTACCAACTTCTCTGTTTATCTCTCCACGTGATAATCTGCTACACATGTACCATTGTCGTCCGCAAATCCATTCATTTGCTCTCCGTTTCCAATTAAAATCACTACGCATGAAACTCCTGGACAGATTTTAAACAATGACAACATGGCCGCCCTATAAATAATCTAAACGTCATACTAATGAAACTGTCGTACGTGAGCTAACAGCAGCTTGGTTTTACACGGTGAGCTAACCCCCCCCCCCCCCATCACACTGGGAAGATTTCTCAGGCTGTGAGACAACATGATCACAATATAATGAGGAAATAATAACCCCCATCATATATGAGATGGACCACAATGACTGGAAATGCTGCTGTGGTGTAAACAGAATAATGTTCTGGGCAAATTGTTTCTGCTGGACGCCAACGTGATGGGCAAAATTAAATTCTGATGCAGAGGCCCGCACTCCCGGTTTCCATAGTAACCAACAACAACATCTGGCAGAGGACGTCTGAATCATAGAAATTGCCGCTCACATTTTCTCCTTTCTGTGCTCGATCCGTCCAACGAGCAGAGCGAGTGGCCTCTGCGCTACATACCTCTAACACCTAACTCATTTCCCATGTAACAACCGTGTATGTATTACAAACTCTGCAGACCCGAAGTAAAGATGAAGTGAAGAGTGAAAACTAGCAAAGTACACACCCTGCAGACCTTTGATACACTGCCAGTCAGGGTATTCTGTTTGGAGGAAACGAGCATAAACTTTCAAGTCATCTCCCAATTAAAGGAGAAGTCATTGGAGGACGAGGCAGTTGCATTAATAGTTGCTGAGAAAATTTAATTTCAGATCTAAAAAGCCCGGTGGTGTGGATGTGTGACCTGTTTAGCCTTAATTAATTCTGCTAAACATAAATAGAGGCAAGGTAATTCGAGTCTCAAATGCATTCTGACTGTCTGAGATGGTAGTTTTCCAAATTGGCAATGCTGCCTCTTATTCTTGATTCAGGAGGGATTGGTCTTGACTGAAACACGTGTTTGGAATAAAGACATGGACTCCAGAGGGAAACAACACAAATGTCAAATGAGTGGGAATGTAAACTGAATAGCAGTTGCCTTTGACTTTTTCCTAAGGGGCCATACCATTATTCTTGCTGCCTTTTGGGAAATATATACCAAGTTACTGATGTTTACTTACATCTTTGTGTGTGTTTTTTTAAAGGGCGACTGCTACAGCAGCTTGTACGAAAGAGTACGCAGTTGTGAGTTTTGATGAGTGTGTACAGCGATCGGCCCTAACATCCTGACAGCATGGGCACCCTGAGCTCTCCCCATATCCAACAGCCTACGGTGCTCTGTGCGTTCTGACACCTATCAGAACCAGCATTTCAGCTCTTCTGTTGGATCGGTCCACACGACCATCACTGAGCCTCGGCCGCCCATGACGCTGTCGGCGGTTCAGCGGTTCTCCTTCCTTGGACCACTTCTGGTAGGTCCAGACCCCTGCAGACCAGAACAGCCCACAAGAGCTGCAGTGTTGGAGATGCTCTGACCCAGTCGTCCAGCATCACAGTTTGGTTCCTTGTCAAAGTCACTCACATCCTTCCTGCTTCAACACATCAACTTGGAGGACAGAGTGTTCAGTTGCTGTGCTGTCTAATATACCCCACCCCCCCCCCAATGACAGTTGCCATGGTAACCAGATAATCAATGTTCTGCACCTCACCTGTCAGTGCTCATAAAGTTATGGCTGATGCAGTGGTTAAATACACATCAGTTGTGCTTTACGAGTCATGTATTTATGGTGTTCATATATAAAGTCGCCCCTGGCAGGGACGCTGTCCCCTAATGTGGGCTAATAAGCATGGTGAGGGTCCAAACGCTACCATCTGCACCAAGGCTAAACTCAGCCTGAGTCACATACCAAGGGAACCTGGCAACACGAACCAGAATCCAAAATCACCATGGAAATAGTGACAGAGGGCATGTGGCAAACTTTCAGATGAGCTTCGGTAAGAGAAAATAAATAAATAAAAGATCCTCGCTGGTTTTAGAAAGGGTTATTTCAGTTCCTCTGTCTGTTCCCCAGCGAGGATTCAATGATTTATAACGTGCGGCTTGCCTGATTTTTCAGTAGAGCCAGAAAAGGATATCGGAATTTCATGAGCTCATAAATACCTTACATTATCATTCATTAACATTTTCCTACATTTTAAAAGCTAAAAAACAATATCACCATGCTCACAGAGGGCGAGTGTGGATCCAAGCAGCAAGGGTTTGACAGGAACACAAGGTTTCTGAACAACAGCAGCAACGTCAGTATTGTTGGACTGAAGATAGTTCGCATGTGACAGCAACGTTAAAAGTTGCATGAACTGATTTCTTCTGTTTTTTGGGGGGAGCGCGGAACAAGTTTTACAACACAAGATATCACATTTTAAAAACTTGTTATTGGGCTAATGTGTTAGCAAAAACATGCCTATTTACAGCAGATATGGAACAACATTAGCATCCATTTATAGTCAGGTTTCTGGCAACGTAATGAACTTAAGTCACTACTTTCAGCTCTGTTTTTGTCTCCACCGTGGCCTCAGAAAAACATCTTGGTCTCTTGTTGCTAAACGCGCCACAATTTTCACCAGATAGTCGCAAACTTTGCCTGCCTTCCACATGGTGCCGGGCAGGTAGTGCACAGTGGGTTCATCAAAGCTTCCTCTGAGTTTGTGCGTCATAAAGACAAAACAATTAAGCACTTTTAGTAGATATTGCAGATAACTGTTTTTGGATCTGTCACTATGAGCCACATCTTTCAAACAAACCCATAGTCTTCCACCTTTAATATAGAACCACTGATTAGCGCAGGTATAACATGTAAATAGGACGATCGATTATGCCACAGAACCATTCAAACATTACAAGATTTCGTGCTTTTCATTTAATTTCTGCCTCTGAAACTGGAACTAGACCACCATGATGCCATAAAACCCTCACTGAAACCACTGAAGCTCAGCACACTAATATTATATCAACTAATAATAATGGCAAAAACATAATCATCCATATATGCGTGGAATCTAATTACGACCTTATTATACTCAATTTAGGTAAATGGCATCAACAACTCACCAATTATGTAATCACTCTGCATTATATTATAGCTGGAAAACAGTAATTGTTCAAACTGTACAAACCCCATTTTCAATTGAAACATATTATTTTCATTTCTGGCACCATGTTGTCTCTTTTTGGAAGTCAGCATGAGTTACAAAGACAACTCCTTCCAGACATCAGAGATCAGGTTTTATGTCCAACAGAGATAATCATTTTGGAAACAGCAAAAGCAGTGACAGAAAAGGGTCCAACATCTACACAGAGCCTGTTTACCAAAGGACAGCAGGGGGTATAATGGTAAACGTAACAGAACAGAACATAATGTAACATTACCAGCACTCATAAAGCTCCAGCCCCCTGATATCCCAGTGACTGGGATACCACTAGCTGTCCTTTTGCTGCCTGTAACATCACATTAGCTTTAAAAGCACCCGGCTGGGAGCACAGTGATCAGAGGAAAAGGTCAGGTATTCTGACAGGACAAAAGGGAAACCTCCCGCTATGTTATTGTGGCTCTGACACTCCAACAGGTACCTGGTATATGCGCCTCAGTTGCCCCCCGTCAGCAGGATTGCCTCATAGTCTTCAATCACCTCCGGGAAACTGTTGAGCTTCCTGGATGGAGCTCAACAGTTTCCAGATTTCATTGTTCAGCCAGACAGTTTCCCACGGCTCAGTAAAGGTCAGAAGGTAGGCTACGGGCAGTGCAGGACGGGTACTTACAACAGGGGTAATTGAGCAGCACAATGTCGTCCAAGGCAATGTAGCCCTGTCGCTCCTCGGAAATGGTGGCCTCAAAGATGACCTGTGGAGACAATGGATAAATTAAATGACTACAGACCATTACATCTTGAGTGGAAGGTAGACTGACAAAGTAGGAACATTTGAGGGATGGGGTCCAAAGGCCTGTCAAGAACAGAGTTGCACGCACTTTTCAATAACTCCACTGTACATGTAAAAGAAAGCTCCATCGTAAAACTTCAGTAATGCTTCTTGAATTTCTGGTCCAGTTGTGCTTTGCGACATTTTTCAAACACAGTGTTGTAAGACCAGAAAATTTTTTTTTTTGCTCTCTGAAACACCAACAGGGACATATCAGGGTTTGGTATAAGCCCCTCAGAAGCAAAAAATAAGAGTTTTCTAGTGCCACTATTTTGTACTAAAAAAAGTCATGGATTCTAAGAAGGGAAAACGATCACAGAGATAAATACCAGTTTCTGCACCGACACCTGACAGGTCTGAACGCAAGGAGGCCACATGACAGGTGGTTTCAGCTGTGTGTAGTGGTCGCCGTGGCTTCTTAATAGGCTGGATTGCAAGATATGCTGCATGCGTTAAAACTTTATTTCCAATGCAGATCCAAGACATAGGAATACAGACTTGCAATCCAATTGTCCAATTGTCAAAAAAACAAGTTGCTTGTCTAAATGCAAATCTCACTTGTTCTCTGCCCTATTCTGATCATTAACCCGACCTCAACCAAACTAAATCCTACACTTATCCTGATGTTTCTTCCATTTCTTTCCCCGTTAAAGGATTTTGTTTTTTGCTGGGGTTTTTTCATATCAAGGTCCAGTGCCATTAGGGCTAATTTCAGTGCTATATAGGGTATATTTCAATACCTCTAAGACTTTGGGACAACACTACAAAAGTGTGTAAATGTATTTACAAACATTTCAGACACAGCCATAGCATTTTCTATAGTATTAGGTGTAGACACATAACTTCGGTTACTGTCAGTTTAGGCTGTGCAGTAGTGGACAGGGTGTGTCAAATAACTCAGAGAGCATGTGTGTTCTTTGGCACTTTATTTCGTTAACCTGCTGTGTTGGACTGGGTTTGGGAGGCTGCACGTGATCGTCTACGTGCACTTAGCGTGGAAGCTGCTTAACCGGCTACCTCCAGAAGACCATTCTTGACCAGTTTGCGTGACAAAACAATCTCGGGTCAAAGATGAATTTACTGGCAAAGACAATAGCATAGCAACATCTTTGATGGGCACCGTTTGGGTTGTTTGCTCTTTTTATTACGGAGATTTTACCTCCCCAAGCCACACGGTGCACAAAACATGAATAAATCCTTCACTCATTCTACTGCTGTCCCTTTTATCAATCCATGCGGCCGCTGCAGGAGCCCTTAAACACAGCCTAAATATTCACTCACTCATCCAAATGAGCTGGGCACATGCAGGGCCTCAAAGTGAATCGGGAGGCCTCCCAGAGAGCAACAATGTCATTCTGGGCTCCTGAGTAGTAATTACAGTCGACAGAGCCCAAATCATTCCCTCTACAAGTAACTCTTTACTTTTCACTGCAGCGCGACAAACTCGGAACTTGAGGGTTGAGTGCATTAATAGCCGGTGAGATGAAAGTTGTAACTGTAAAGTACTTCAGACATGAGTGTGTGTGTGTGTGTGTGTGTGTGTGTGTGGCAGCCAAAGTGTTTCACCCACTCATCTAGTTATCTGTGCCGAAGCCCAGTGGAAGTCCGACTGTGACCGTGTACTCAGATGGGCAATAGATCGCAATGTTGACAATACATCAGGCTTTAAGTGCTTAGGGCCAATCAATACCACAAAAGGCATTGGCAGATGGATACAGACTAAGGCTTTCTTTCCACTAATTTATTTTTATTTTTCATTCCTATGCCGGGCCATTAGGGACGTCTGACCGATTAACTCTTCAATTCATCATGCGTCAATACACCCACCACCATCGATTCACTCAGCTCCGCGTTTTGAGCCGTCATTAAGCTCCTCCGCATCTGCCCTCACTTATGGAAAAGTGTGCTTGAGTATGACTGCGCCAGACACTGAGGAATAACCTTGGCATCTAATCGGTGCGCGCGTGCAAACCCAATCTACTACACAAATGGGTACAGTAGAATCCCTTTGCAGTTTGTACATACAAGCCAAGGGCACCGCAAACGAGATGATCTACTCAGCGTATGAAGAGTGGAGTGAAGCTGGGGCGGGAGGACGTACGGTGGCCCAGAGGGGACGTACGGTGGCCCAGAGAGCTCAGTGCACTGCAGCTGAAGAAAACGTGCAAAATCGACAAAACGCAACAACATGAAAACATCTTCACCAATTTATGGCAACGCATACTTAACATAGCAACAACTCCACATACAGACAGCACAGCCAATACTGAAAGGCACTGCAAACACAGAAAACACAAGCATGTAAAGAACAAACGGATCAAAGTTATGCAAAGTTTCCAGGGGAAACAATAGCTGATGCATGCCATTTGTTGCCATGCCCGTGGCTTACTACTACTATTTAGCTGCTTATACACGTTGCACTAGGTAATATAGTAGATAAACTGTCTGCAGAATAAAAAACATGTTTTCACAAGCTTTTAGTTAGGTTTAAAGAGTGTGGTTAACGGGTAAAACTTTTATTTTAGAATCAGTGTTATTATTACTATTATTCTCCTTTTAATAATGATAATATCTTCTTCTGTTGTTCCCATTTAATCATAATACCTTATTATCTTATATGTCATGTATGATCTTTGCTTTTGATTTTGAAGCACGTTGAGTCTATGCCTATGTTGTGAAATGTGCTATATAAATAAACTGGACTTGATCATGCAATCCAAATGTTAAAATTGAAATAAGCCAACAACCAGCAGTGTCGTCAGCTTCAGTATTTGGTTGTATTTATCTGTATTCGGCTGTGCTGTCTGTATCTGCAGCACAGTTCTTTATCTGGTTGTGCTGTCATATGCATTTGTCAGTTTGCCCTTGTTTTATTTCTCTGCAGCGTGTTTCTAAATGCTGCGCATGCGTCATTGTATTGGCGAAGACACTTCGCATTCGCTTGTATTTTGTCTATCTGCGAGTGTGTCCTTATGTTGCAGGGTTTTGAGCCGTCAGGGCCGCCATAGGAAGAGAGAAACAGCGCAGGCAAAAGTAGTGGAGGGACATCTTGCATAGGAGGAGGAGATTGCAAGCTTAAGCCACAGTGATATTGTTTGTCATGACGGGGCCTGATAGCATCTTTAATATTTGATAGCAGAGTTTCACCCTTTTCCAAAACTTACACAAGTAGGCACTGCGGGAAATCTATTTCTGCAAACAATTTAAGAGATGGATTCGTCCAATTCGTCCAGCCTCTCGCAGACTTTTGTCGTGACAAAACAGGCGACAAATAGGAGGCTTGTAACACCGCAAAGGCACAATCTGTGAAGTGTGAATCCCGGTTTGGTTTACTGCAAGCAGCAGGGTGCCATCTCCCATAGTCCAGCGCTGTGTCGTCGCCAGCAACCAAAGGCAATGACACGGGAAACAAATCCAAACCAGGAAGCAGGTTCTGGCACAAGAACAGCACGTGTAGGTGGTCAAGGAGACGGAGGGAGCTGTGCAGTCACGTTCGATGTAAAAAGCATGCAAGCATTTTACTATGCATCTCCTGCAGCATCGTGTTTGGCTCATAAAACTCGATGCCACAGAATTGATAGTGTAGAGTAACAAAATCCATACTGCATCCCAGGAGGCCTCACAGTGAACACATAAAATCAGTGGTGGCAGTTAAAGGGATTGCATTAAAAACAAGGTTTGCACAGTAATTAATATTTTAATCTTTCAGTTTTCATTGGAGCGCTGCAGAAGTTATTCATGTGTGCGTACTAATGACGGAGCGCTCGGTTGCTACGTGGACGCCATCAATCTTCGTGACGACACTGATTGATGTAAACGACTTACATAGCATCTTCTGAGGAATGCGGTGAACAAAAATTGAAACAATGTTCTGGTAATTGATTTCTTCAGCTAGAACGAGGCCAACGCGATTTATCCAAATCGGCAATGTGGCTGTAAAACACCGAAATACAGTATGAGACGTGCATTTGCGCCTGGCATCTTCTCTCTGCATGCTGATGAAATAAAGTGAGGTGTGCAGGACAAGACAGCATGTGCTGAGTGTTTTCTTTTGTTGTGTGTGTGTGTGTGTGCAGTCGCACACTAAAGCAGCAGACGTCTGCTGAGTAAATCATGCAAAGGTCCTGTCTAAGACCCTCTGGTGAACGTATTTTACTTTCCGATGGGACCAGTCTCCTTACGCAGATTGTTTGTTTGTTTTTAATTAAATATTAAATATCTCATTAAATATCATTAAATATCTCCCCTGACCAGTTTTCACAAGCACAGGATTTCAATCAGTAACAAAAAATGTACGATCGCTGAACGAGATTAACGTAACGAGATTAATGAGACTATCTCCCCCAGAATATGTCTGTATAGGTCGTCAGCTTATTACGAGCCATATGGCTGAATACTTTTAATGTGCAGCCACAGCAGTAAGATGTTCTGTTTGCTATTAGCAGTAAGTTAATATACAGTATCTCCGACAAGGTGTAAAGAGGGTAAACAGGCTGATATCAATGAGATAAAAGGTTGCCTGTGAATCCCTCGTCTGAATCCACCACAACTAATTAAAATGACTTAATACAAGTCATCAAGACAATATGCTCCCCATAAATAGTATTTAAAATGGGCTTTGATTTCATGAAAATATTAAGAATTACAACTTTAAAGTCAGCAAATATTCCAGGAGGACCTGGCCATTGTAGCTACGACCCTGACTGGTGGTCTGGACTGCCTTTTTGGGCTGGTTCCCCGATGAAGGGTAGAGGTATCAGTTGGTCCAACCTCACGTTTGCCACACTGCTTCACTGCCTGGGTGGAATAAGGTGACGGGTCGGTAGAAAAGAGCAATAAAACGGGAAAACAAAATATAGCGAGAGATAGGAAAGAAAGAGAGAAGGGGACTAAATAGTGAGATGCGCTGGGCATTAAGATGGTCAGATAAGGAGGATAAAGCGGCCAGAGAGTGAAGAAGAAACCCAGCAAGAGTGAAAGAAAAAACATCTAGCCAGCGTTTTTCTTTAACACGTACTGTACTTCCCAAAACCAAGCTGACAGGGAGAGAGCGAACCAGTCCGATCAATCTCCTCTTCTGTCCGTCAAGGCCATGAAGGAATGAATCTCCAAAAAGAAACGTGTGTTCGCCCACAGTCAAGCAGTGTCTCACCCACTTCCAGCCAGCGTTAGACTCCGGCTCATGGGCTCAGGCAGACGACACGTGCTGATCAACTCAGCCTGTCGGCCAGCGTACGTTTGACCAGCATTACAGGTGTCGGCAGCCGTGTAACTCTTGTGAATGCAAAGTGCGGCTCACGCTCGCACGCTCCAAAAGTGATGAACGCTGCATGTAGTAGGAATTCAGCCCACGCCGAACCGCTTCATTTTCAAAACACTGAAAATACACGTTTTCCTTTGCAACAGCTAATTGTGCAGCAAAACTACGTGACACAACGGAATCAAGCTGAGAGTCAGCACAACATGCTTGATATTTTCACCAAGGTCTTCGAAGCCAGTTTGTCACTGTGGCCATGACAGAAATTACGATGGGTAATGTGATGCCTGTGGGGAATATCTAAAATCAGCCATGTCTCCTAGGTCGGCTCCATTGTCCATGCTAACACTTTAGAATACATTATAGACTATTAGCATACCTTCACACCTGCAATTATTTATTTGTTCTGGCCCACTGGGAGTAGCAGCAGAAAGCAGTCGAAAACGCCAGCTTGCTTGTGCTAACAAACGGTTGTACAACTAGTTTTATAGGCCTTTCCACCCTGCCATCAATACAATATTGGATGAGCCAGAAGGAACAAAATATGCTATCAACGATGGAAATATTGCCACAAATTCTGAAATCTCATATCAGTGAAAGCCTAAATGCAAAAGGCCAACAGCACCTTACAGTCCAACGTATCTCTGGAGCCGTCTGTCTTTCCCGAGGGCGTGTTGATGCCTGCTGATTACTTGATGTTTTTTCTTTTCTTTACTTTTTTTAGATTAGAAATGTAATCTCAGCTACCACTACCATCAGCAGACCCCCCCAGACACTTTCCCCTCCCAGCTCGCTGAAATGGTAGTCCTGTCCCCGCGTGGAGCTGCTCTTCAGGGGCCTGCGGGGGCCGATCTGTTGGCCGGGAGTACTGGACAGAGATCTTTATCAACGGGACTGGATGGATGAGTGGCGCCCTGTGGGGCCTGCACTGAGCTTTGAGCCCTAGTGGTGGGAGCTGCCAACAAGAGGGGGGGGGGGTTACCCGGGGCAGAAAAAAAAAACCAAAAAAAAAGAGGATGAGATCACTAAGAAGAGGCACCAAGCCTCCCACTGGCCTCAATCCTGCCTCTCTTCACACAGCAGATAGACACACTTTGCTATTTCAGGATGATGTTTAAGCCTCTTCACTCATCGGCACAGTTTTACCTGCTTCATTACGTGCTGGGCTCATCCAGGTTTATAAGACAAATAAAGCAATCTGTCCTGTGTCTACATGCCCTGCAGAAGGGCCTTAGAGAACAGCACCGTGCCATCGCTCAGGCTGCTTGGACATACATCACCGGGGTAGTAGATTACATTGCTTATGCACGCTCGTCCAAATGGTAAACACTGCCGCGCAAAGCAAACTCCCCACCTGGGCTGACTTGTCTGATTGCACACCTCAGCTTCCCCCCCTGAGAGGCCCCAGCCCTCAGCCTCCTCCACCCCCACCTCCTCCTGCTGCTGCCACAGTGCGTGGCAGACAAACTTCTAACATCCATACAGAAGGGAAGAAAATCATTACTTTAAATCAGTTTGGCTGTTTGCGAGAGTCGCTCAGGACAGGGGAGCAGGGGATGGTAAAGCGCAGGCTGTCCTCATTGATCGGTGCAGCCCTCTAATCTCATTAACTGGTTCTTGATTTATTGAGATGGGGCCCAGAGTGCGCCAAGGTTGTGGAAGCAAACACCAGGGCCGCTCCCCCTGAGTGAATGAGGGTCACATGGAATTGAGGTCAATTGACTGTTGGAGGACCCACGCTCCCACAATCCCTTACAACCAGCCATGGCCTTCTCATTAACGCCCGTTTTGGGGTGAGGCCCGGGGGGGTGAGGGGGGTGGGGCTGCAGGCTTGGTGGGAAGAAAGAGAGCATTAGGGGATAAATTATGGTCCGTAATGAGGCGAGGCAGGGCTGCGCCCAGTCATCAGAATCTTACAAGCTACACAACAGCGCTAATAATGCAGCACCGACAATACAGGCATCAAACGGAGCTATTGATTCCACTGCAGCAGGCGGGTAAATTGACCAATAAATTAAGATACAATGCAAACACACGCCCACTGTAATTATACACGTATTGAGCCACTGTGATATATGGCACAGCTGCAATTAGCTAATTCTGGCATGTGGTTTGAATGATGATGG
>JAVQJF010121381.1:0-16175 GCA_036023855.1 Gadopsis marmoratus
ATCTAAGTTTAGAACAGTAGTCTAATTCACCCATTCACACACCGACGGGGACACAGTTGCCACGCTGGCCTCCACCGGGGGCAACTTGGGGTTCAGTGTCTTGCCCAGGGACACTTCGATGCAGGTAGCGGGAGCTGGGATCGAACCACCAACCCTGGGGTTAATGAACGACCGCACTATCCTCTCAGCCACAGCCGCCCCAACCCGGCAGTGAACAACCCAAAAACATAATGCCTCCGCGCCGCGATAGTCATGGCTGGGAGGCATAGAAATCCTGTAAGCCAGTACAATAAAGACAAAAATGTTGTTGCCATTTCTTGGTCTAAAACCCTCAAAGAACATCCACATGTTTTGTAAGGAAATATTGCTTTGAATGCCATTACGTAAAAGCAGAAATGGATAGGATGAGATTTTTTACAGTAAATGTGAAAGAAGAATTAAAACTGTTGTTAGGTAACTGACTGACTTGGTTCGGAAATAGAAACAGAGGGGTTTGGTTAAAAAAAAGAGAATATCTGCTAGACACGACAGTACTGAAAAAGAAAAAGAAAAACTCCCCAATAACACCACAGCATAAAAGATAGGGGAAAAAAAGCAACCCTGAAATAGGTTCTGCTGATTCCTCTGAGTTATATGCAGCACATCCTAACCTACAGCTGACATTTCAATGCTCGAAGGCCGCAAAATGTTTCAACTTGCACGGCACTGTGGGTTTTTTTTATTTTTTTTTATCACTCTTGAAATATGTATGTTAGGCAAAAAAGGTATCTGCCGGCACTTTGGAAAGGTAATAGATTGGACCATTTGATTATTCTGAGCTTCAGCATTTGGGAACCTCTGCTGTGAGCGGGGTAGAGTGCCGAGCTAAAGTGCAGTACCTCCATGTAAAGACACCACTATATCTACTGAAGATCCTGGTTCACAGCAGCTGCTACTGGGCTTCACTCTGTACTTCTCAGGCGCCGTGGTCCGTACCTGTGGAGGCAGACACCAGAGGCACTACTAAACAATATTTCTTTTTAATAATGACAAGCCTAAGAAATGTCAAGGGGGGGGTGCCCATCACAATTTCCCAATTATATAATAGCAAAAAGCAGCAAATCCTCACATTTGAGAAGCTGGAACCAGTGAACAAATAACTTCAGCTTCAAAATCTTTTCAGCATCAATTCATTGTAGCAGCATAAAGCAGTTGTTCTTCCAACTTATGCCGTGCTCACAAACGTCGCAAGCACACAAGTCAGCACACACACATGCACGCGACCACCTTCACACTCACCTTGAAGGCCACTTGGTTTTTGGTCACATTGCCCAGGATAATGAGGCATTTTTTCTCGGCCTCTCCAGAACCAAAGCTGAGCTCCTCTGAGGGGCTGGAGGGAGAGAAAAGAAATCCCCCACAGGAGACAGGAGCTACATTAGAAAGCTGTGTGGGTTGAAACAGTAAGTTTTGCACTATAAAATGTCTATTTGTGCACTTCAATACAGATACAACTGCAAGATGCAGACAGGAGTTTCCATTTGCTTCACAACATGCTTCGTTGTTTCTCTCTTACTTATCCTATTAATACAGATTGGGCTGCTACAATTGCTGTGCCTTGCTGTCTGTGTGCTAGTATTATCCTGGGACTTGTCGCTTTATGTTTTATTTCATTTAGAAGAAATCACCACAAATGTTGTGGCAAAGGACTCCTCTACAACACAAGACAGGTAATAATGCAGGACTCGCCTTAACGACATGATCATTTCAGTTGATAATGTGCTTGTGTGGTGCATATTAACACACATTTGAAATTAATCACCACAAACCAACAGATGATAAACCAGCCTTGGCCTCAGCAGAGCTATCAGCGTGTAGTTTGCCGAATTCAAGAGATTTTTAAAATAGGCTTTTAAAAATATATTGATAACAGTTTTATTATAAGTATTATTATTAAAAGAAAAGAAATCAGAAATACTCCTTTTCTGTCTAGGTGATTTTAGGGGCGTGTCAGTGCCTGTGTTTGACTGACAGAAGCTGGTGGGCAGGGGAATGAGCGAAAACGTAAACAAACTCGCGATGTAGCGAGTGATGGGCAGACTGTTGTTTGCAGTGGTATTTAAGGGTAAAGACAACAGCAGCATCTAAATCGACCAAAGTGACATTTGAAGGTACATTTACATGCTGTTTAATGTGCTGCAGCTGACCAGATAACTAATTAGCTATCTAGCCTGCAAACCGACATTAGCAGGGCTCTTCTACCCGATGTATGATTTTTTGGTGGCTCATTCAAGAAGCTACGGTGCAGGAGGACTTGCTCTTGTCAAAGTCTGTGTCTTTTGTGTATGTTGCCTGGCTTTTAGTAAGTGTGACCGTCTGCTCGTGACAGAACGCTAATGTTACTGATTAATGCATGGTTTAAAATAAAGCGATTTGACTAGCTGTATGGCCATCATGAAACCAAAGAACATTGAATATAAATTTCTCCCTTTTGATTTCTGATTTTCTCTCAAAGGAGAACATAGGACATGCAATTTACAAAGTGGATACGTATGCTGAAGCAGAAACATGCTATTTTATTTCAATGGGACTTTAAGCAGGATAGAGCTCTGATCGTGCATCAAAGCTGTGAATTCAGGAGCCAAAGCACATCTGTGGCATAAAATGTAGGAATGAGGCACTTGGCCTCGTTCTCAGTCGCTTGTTGTTGGTGTGTACTCAGTGGCTCTTCTAACCAAGTTTGCAACAGCCTAACTTGGCTATAAATAGTATGTAATTTGATTAATTCAGCCTCAGTGAACAGTTGACATGTATTATTGGGGACTTCAACTTTGCCATGAAGAAACTAGCAAATGGATTATAACATTGGCCTCATTTAAAGCTTCTCATTGACGATGTTTCATGGATTAAAACCGCTAAGAACAAAGAGTTTTATTTTCTTCATGTGTTCTTTTCCCCAGCAAGACAGCTGTAGAGTCTGGCGCTCGCTTGAGCTCAGAGTGAGTCTTTGGGCTCTGGAAACCTCGGCAAGCACAAGATCAAAGCCCCCTATTCCCCTCTAAAGCCCACAGCCTCGAATTAAGGCTAACACAGCTCAGAAACATAATTGCATTTAAGGCTCATTTAAATCTGTTTATCACTATAATTCACAGCCCAGAGCTGTCAAAATCCTCACATCAAAGCCGTTACTCTGTAAAAACAGAAGTCAACGGACATTATTCATGAAAATTAGGAGCAATATCATGCAGTGTGTGAATGCACTAAGTATTTACCCAAGAACCAACCAGATCATTTTGTGATTGCTGTACTCCTTTGCAATACACCACTATTGAAGTCTTCTTTGCAATTCCATGAATGCTCAATTAAAACATATGACGTGATTGATGACATGTGCAAGTGGTGACCCAGTGCTCCTTTCTTAAAGGTTCATTGGTCATTGACAAGTGTCTCTCGCTGAACAATTGATTGGCCTTTAGCACCTTTAATTCCTGTGTGACCAGATCAATTGGGCTGCAAAGGTACAAACACATATGACTTTAGGCTTTGAGCAAATACGTGAAGAGAACATTTTAGTCAATATGTATAAAGCAATTAAAATGGGTCTTTTTGCATATGGCTCCTACATACACATACACGCAGTTGCTAGTTCATGTACACCTCACTACAATTAACACAGTCTTAATACAACAGTGCTGCAATGCATCTTACCTTCGTGAAGGCTATGATGTTCAGTTTGAGCTAGGTGTGTTTGATAAAATGGCAAATGAGTGTACATTTATTCACAGTGGGAGGAGTGTAAAGTCAGTCATAGTGCAACACCTATCCAAGCTTTGGTGTGTCTTGCTCAGAGGGGATTATCAGAAATTTTGAAAACAGTGGATGGACTAGTAGATGAGTACACCGTCAGTTCTGGGCATCAAACCAGCGATCCTTTGGTGACCTCTTTGGCTCCCAAACACAAATGGGTTCTACCTGCAGTGCGAAGAAGCTGGATTGTGTGAGCACACAACCCCAGTTGGGTACAGGCGCAGGACTACAAGACTGGATGCTTTCACTAAGGGCATGAGCAGGATGACCTACCTAACATCTAGCAGAGGGCCTTTGAATGTGGTCAGTGGCTTCCTGGCTCCTTTGGTTCTGGCGCTCGTGTCTCCTTTATCATTGTCCTCTGTTCTCAGACTGTCTTCCAGGAAATTCACCTGAAACAACAAAGAGCACTTAATTAGAAAGGAGACTCAGAATACTGATAACGTAATCATGTGACCCTTATCTGGTTCCTTCCCTGAAAATGAAATGTTTGGCCGTTGCCCTTCATGCGGAGAAAGCTATCAGTTAATGAAGCTCTTGGTGATAATCTGTAATGTAATAAATGGTTCTAGTTAAATAATGTTTGTTATCAAAACAAAATTGTTCTTGGAAAAAGTACCTTTACTGAGAAACCCCCATGATGACTGCTGACCCTTGTTCCTAGTATTCTCCGGAGGGAACACAGTACAACAAGCTGTATGTCCATTTGACAATGCAAGACCAAAATAACTCAGAAGCTCGTGACTTTTGACCAAACGAAAATAGTTTAACCAGACCACTTTCACTTCAGAAAAAACATCTATAAACTTTGACCCAAATCATGTGCAGACAAACCACAAGATCGGCAACAGCTGACCGGAAAGGAAATTGTGAATCATTTGGATAAGTGGTGGGCATTATAGATGATGTAGGGAAGTTGGGGAAACGAATGCGTTCACAGTGGTGGCACCACGTGTTGTGTCAAACAGACGGGAGAGTGAGCACATCATGGGAGGAATAGATGGCAGGAGGGACGGGGCAAAGGTGAACAGACTCTGCATGCGATGGGAACATTTGTGACGCGGGAGGGGAAGTGTGTCATTTGCTGTGATAAGCAGCAAACGTGCCATCTTAATTTAATGGCTGACTGTCATGCGACTGCCACAATGAAGACATCAAGAGATAATCAGCTGCTGATGAAATGTCTATTTATTTGTCATTTTAAAAAGAGCAAGCTTAACACAATTAGGTAATAATACTAGAAAAAGCAAAACATGCTCAAATCTGAGTAAAAAATTAAACATTGAAATAGGCTGTGTCATACAGAATGTATCATTAAAAGCAGTGTTTTGGTAAGAATATGCTTCTGTCATATCTGTAACGCTCATACAAAATTCCATTATAGATTAACAAGGCACAAATGGCAATTGTTTTGCGAGACAAATTAACAACACACATCAATACTGTACCGCCTATAATAATGTACATAGAAATTATATAGACCATAATAAAGTCTAAAATGAGAGAATTGTGTGATTTGCACACATTATGTCTAACATATGAAATGCAAAGACAAAGCAATCATTGAAGATTTTCCTAAACTGAAAGATTAGTGTAATACTCATGAGGATTGTGAATTGATTATACAGTACATATTAAAATGGTAAACAAAATTGCCTACATGATTAGCACTTTCCAGAGTCACAGACCTGGTAAACGATAATGTTAGAGGACAAGGCACAAAGGGCTTTGGTTATAAAGTTGCCTCAAAGGCAA
Organism: Gadopsis marmoratus; assembly: GCA_036023855.1. Taxonomy (NCBI): domain Eukaryota; kingdom Metazoa; phylum Chordata; class Actinopteri; order Centrarchiformes; family Percichthyidae; genus Gadopsis; species Gadopsis marmoratus. The sequence goes on from JAVQJF010121381.1 coordinate 5,542, forward strand.
GAATGATTAAAGATTTAGTGCTGAGGGTTAATAACTTGGTCTACTGTAATATAACAGTAATTAACTTTTAATCTGAGGTTAGAAGATACAAATAATGGGAAATTGTTAATGGGCAGTAGTGACTGTGCAACCTGTTCACTTGAGCTGCCTATAGTGTGAAATAGGAGTGTTTTGCTTGGTTCAGTGTTTACATGATACTGTGCAAAAAGGTAGGCTAACCTTCATTTAGCCAATATCCCTTGATAACAAAGTTTTGAAATGCTGCGGCTTTTAAAGACAATTAAAAAAGTGCAATACAATTTAGAGGGTCAAACTGAAATGCGAGGTCCAGGACAGGTCAAGGTTTGAACATGTCCAGGGGTGGCGATGACATCAGTTGACTGTGACGGAAGGTGCACTCGCAATTATTCAGAGTCACGTCAGTACACCTGCCTTCCCAGCCTGTAGAAATCTTCCGGACTCTGAGCTCCTACACTGCCTTACCACCACCAGCCCTTGTTTCGAAACAGAGAGAAAGGCAATTAGCTTCCTGAAGCCATCAAGATATCAGTGCTGCCTGGAGCCCAGAAGAATTCAGGTTCGGGATGGGTGGCGGTTGTGGAGGGGGAAGAGTCTCTTGTTTATTAAAACAAGATAGATCAGAAGCAGAGAGCTGAGCACAAGTCCCGTGGAATGCGTTCAGACGGCCTTGAAATGCTGACAGGCAGGTATATTGACACAGTGCCACAGGCTTCTGTCACAGCACAGGCTACCAGAAATGAAGTCTAATTCATAATACCTGATGAAACTACTACTACTACAAACATAGCCTGAGAATGTAGACACTGCTGATTAACCTGTTATAACAATTACATATTTCTCTCGAGCTCTTACATTAACACACTCCGCTCATCTCACTTCAAGTACGTAACCTTTCTTTATATTGCGTTTGTTTTAGATACTCTTGATTCATTTTTGGTTAACGTTCAACAGCATTATAACATCCGTACAAAACTTAGGATTTGTAAGTAAGTTACTATGCAGGTGGTCTTATCTACTAGATAACACCAAAGCCTTGAATGATAAGCTTCTGGCCAAAGGGTGGGGTTCGTAAAGTTTCCAGACTTGAGTTATAATTAGTATGTAACCTTCAGCCAGTGGCAGTGCTAGAAGTCACATGCATAAACATTCATTTATGTACAATCGGCCCTTCAAAGTTGAGAGTTTCTGGAAAAACACGAACTACAATTCTGTCACCCCGAATATTCTCCAACAACCCCTCGAGACCATTTGATTGTCGTCGGGCATATCACACTCTTATATTATAGTGCGATATGCTGTCAGTGAGGTGACACAGCAGAGTGGTTGTGTAACTAGTTTCTCAGGCTAACCTGAAAAATATCTTCCCCTTTCTCGTGGAGCAGACTCAAATGTGTTGATATCTAGTCTGACACCTCAGAGGACTGTAGTGTTTGTTAACATACAGTTTAGTATCCATGATGAAATTAGAGGTCAATAATGCCCTAATAGGGAGCGATGCACTTTTTCTCTGGGGGTCATGCAGAAAGAGTGCGAGTGTTTATATTTTTACAGTAAAGAACATTAACAAACTTGTGCCTGTAGATTATTGTTGCGGTTATCAACTGATTGCGCATATCTATGCTTTGTAAATCTAAATCTGCTGTGCATGACCAATGTGGTTTTCATTAACAATGGGAGCACTGTTTGTTTGTTGGGGCTTAGGAGGCTCATGGGAGTAGCTTTGGGTGATGCAGCACAGCTACGTCCCTCCAGCAGAAATAGTTTGTGTCCTATAGGCAACAGGCTACAAAAATCTTCAACAGCTGCAATAAACCACAGCGCAGTTATGTCCTAGTATCATATCAAATGTGGGTTAACCAAGTCTGCTGCTCCCTGACTGTGACAGCAAGACAACAACACATCTGTAAATATCAACTGCAACACTAAAAAACAATGAAGAAAAAAAGAATAAAAAACCATGGCTGAAAACTACATGCACCAATATGTTTTAAATATACAAGACTTCAATAGGCATTCCCTGATACCGTGCATATCCTGTGGCGACCCCCTTAATGCCCTCCATTTATTTCCATGCAGGCTTTCTTTGCATGCTGCTAGGCAGAAAACAGGCTAAATAGATTCTGAAGCGGGGGCTGGATTGTCCTGTAGGGAGGGAGTAGAATATGTGACACAAGCTGCAGTCTTGACGTCAAGTACGCAAAATTTAGTGACACCAGAGTGAGAGGGAGGCTGACAGACACATTCAAGATAAAGCCTGTGGGGCGTCTCAGCGATGGTGCTGCTTGGCAGGCGTAGGAATCTAGCTACAGCAGGGAAGAGCTTAAGTAAGTGATTCGGCAACCTCTGTGGACCATATGAGGAGCGGAGAGGATGAGAGAAGCAGAGCGCTGGCTGTGATGCACGGGCTGTGTTGGCAGGATTTAATTGCAGCCAAAGACATTAGGAGTCACCTTCACAGAGACAATGCGCAAGAGCTTAATGTTTTCCAAATCAGGGCATTACGTGCCTCTTGATTCACAGTTGTCTCCATGGAGCGGTGTCATTACATGCTGAAATCTCAGGCTCAACTGAAAGAAGAAACAGGAGGAATCTCTTGACCATAGGGCAGGCATAGAATGCCACGCCTATAAAGGCCAGTTCAGACCAAATAATTTGCAACGAGACGAAACCGTTATAGAACGTTTCAGGAAAAGTTGCAGAGGTGTGAACTGACCCATCTCAGCTGAACTCAAGCCGGCCGACGCCTTCGCCTGAGACTCAGCTCATTAAATCACCGGCGGCTGGTTTTAGAACATAAGGCACGTCATCTGTTTCAACAGCCAATCAGCTCGTAGCAAAGTCAGCCGGTCATTTCGTCCCACTTGTTTTAATGTTTAGCCGTTTTATCAACACTAGAAATGCAACTGTAGCAAGTCATTAACTCTCACTAACCTCATTCATATTTTAAGACGCTACAAAAAAAAAAAGCCTTAAAAGTCATCAGTTATAACGGAAGTACAGAGTGTCGTCGTTATGGAAACGATACACTGTGTCATCTCGGTGCATTGGTGTAAACTGGTAGGTTTCAGAAGGTTGCAGACCAGCGCGTTGCAACAACTTTCAACTCATCTAGTTGCTTAAGAGATGGACACCACTGCCTGAAATGCCAGAAGCAGAATTTATCAAGACGAAATCACGTTACACGAGAGTGGCTACACTGATAACAAATCGAGCATTGGTCCTGCTAACTATATTAGTTTGAACATAATTTACCAATTAATATCTCTTACTCTTAACAGTCCCTGCATACTTATACAGTGTCCTGCCAAAGTGGAGACTTACCCGACCCAAAAGGAGCCGTCTTGCCTTAAACTGTGGCAAAATGAAATGGCGCACATTGGTGAAGACATTGTTTCATTAACGTTTTGACGTAGGACTGATAATAACTAGATATAAACTTGAGAGAAAATTTACCTTTTTGGGCTTTACCACAACGTCAGAGCTGAAGCTAGACTCAAGGGCATCCTTGCCCTCCACTTCACTTTCTTTGCTCTCCATCTCATCCTCACTAAGAATAGGTCCGTTTTCACAGATGGGTGTTTGGAAGTCGTCATCAGGAAGTGGCGGGTAGCTGTACTTGAAGGTGTCCTGGAACGTAGCCAGATAAGTTATATCACTACATGCCTGGTTTTTAAACTAATGAATGTTTAAAATACTGAATGTCTTTAAAAGTACAGAAAGTTCCACTACTTGCATATGAATGAATATAATGATATGGCTTATGCAAGGACATTTCTGTTAAGTAAATTATAAACATCAGTTTGATTATTTAAGTAATGAAATATGATTTAACTGTTAACGAATGCACAATGTATGGATATTTTGGAACAACTGAATATAACATATATAGAAAGACATAACATACCGTTCCACCCATGTGAGGTGGCAGGTACTCGGGGCCGATGTATGTCTGGATCTCAGATCTGGATGCAAACTTGAGCTTGCTGATTGCTTCAGGACCCAACCACGACTTCACAATCTTCCATGCAGCTGAAATAGAGACATGATTATGCTCAATGTGTCAGAAGCTAATTATTATTTAAGTAAGTTATTTGTGGGCATAAAAATATGCAAGTTTGTATGGACTGCTAAGAGAAGAAGGCAGGCTCATTCTCACCGTTCATGATCCAAGGCATTTCCACGATGATCATTTTAGCTAAAATGGTGCAAAAGGACAAAGTTTCTCCATTAGAATTATGCCTAAAAATCTTTTTAAAAGAAATCACAGGTTTGACTTGAAAGTAGAATGAGTGAATGTGAACAACATATGTGAATGCGGATAAATATCTGTTGTACTCTTATGCCAACTTTTGTTACTCACATAAAAACTTTGGATAATATACTTTGAAGCAGTTGATGATGTACTTCACAAACTCCATGTCCTGAAACACAAAGTGGAGAAAAACCACCGTTTGAAAAGCAGAACCACACAGAGGGCTTCAGCTGTAAAAGATGCTTTATTGATTTCCAACAGTTGAGGATGTTTGCTCACTCTTGACCGCCTCCAGATTTGTGGTGACCCACTTAACAGGAAATGAAAATTCATTACAAGCTCCTCTAAATGCTCAATCCCTCTCAAATACCATGTCTGAGAAAGACTTGGGGTTGTTTTCTTTACTACATTACACCTTTGTATCATAAACCATTTGTACCATTTGTTGTTCTATTCCATTTTGTCGCCATTTCATTACACAAGCTAGATCTAACAACTTTATTTCAAGGAGGCAATCTTCCTAAAAATAGGGGTCGTAATAAATGGCTTCTGATTCAAAGATAACTTTATCTAAGCTTTAGACGGAGCTAGAAAACCTCATCATGGCTAACAGATCAAATACATTCTATAAATCACATCTCAAAACCGCATATCCAGATGAAAGGTTCTGCCACACTAAATTATTTGTCTTTTAGTTGAATATGACAAACATTCATCTTACTGTTTTATGTTATCCACGATCAGACAAACAGCTGATATGTCAATAGATACAACCTCTACACCCGGGATAGGCTCCATAATTGGCATGAAGCCCATTCCTATTCAGGAGACTCACTCCCGAGCCTTAATGAGATCATCCTGGCTACCCTTGCTCTACCTCGTACTGTGGTTCAACAAGCCTCAATAAGGCTGCTTTCCAAACTGATATTCTAAGCTACTCATTCCATATTGGGGCTGCATAGTTATGTATCCATTTTTTGCCTTGCTTGTGTTTGGTTTATTTGTATTTAATTGAGCCATCTCTCCAGAAGAGAGCCTACCTAGCAAGTGAGACACACTCGCCGACAGAGAGCTCCATGAAGGAGCTAACGCCTGCGACACAGTGAGTCTACGGATTAGACAGTCCACTCAAATTGACCAACGGGATTTAAAGGTTAGTTTAATCTCCAAAGTGTAAAATCATTGAAGAGCATCAGTCCCTGCAAGACCACAGCTCAAACAGCAAGAGATGCGAGGCTACTCAAGAGCATTTCATTGACAGTCAAAGCAAGGAAATGTATGTTTATCTAATATAATAGTGAAGTTTATTTAATAGGGAGGGAATGAAAAAGCAAGATGAGATTTGTCTTGTAGACCTGGATACAACTACAAGAAAAGAAGCTAAATTAAAACTTGGATTAGAGCATGACACAAACAAAAATAGAAGTTACTGGTATAATTACAAAAGCCTTGTTTGAAACAAAACCATCATGGACTCACTATATTGCTGAGGCCAGACTCCGCCATATCAAACACAACAGTGAGCGGCATCCCTGGTTCTTTCTTCGCATACCGCTCCAACCAGAAGGCAACATACTTCTTCTTGTCCATGATTGTTTTTGCATCCTTAAGGTGTAGCTTTACTTTGAACCAAACTAAACACAGTAAACAGATAAAAAAAAGTATTAATTAAGATAGCAGTAGTTTTGTATTTGTGTAGTATTTCGGTGATGGCTATGCACTTTTAATATACTGTATATTGCCTAACAATTAAAGACAGGCTAAGCTGTAAGTGTATAACATTGGAGTTTACTGTAAGTAGGTCTGTAAAATAACATGTACATACAAAGCTTGTTGCCCTCTTTGTCATAGCCGTGGAGGTAGACAGCACCAGTCTCGAACATCCATTTGGGAATGGTGCTCTCAGTGATATCTGAAACAGGCAGGCAGGCAGACACACATTATACTGTTACGTGGTGTTTGTTATAATTTAAATATAAGTTGAGATCATGTCATTGTAGGCAGCAGGCTAAAGTTGTTTGTAAAGTTCCAATGGAAGACTATTTGAATCCTTAATTTAGTACTTTAAAAAAAAAGGCACAAAATGTCTTATTGCAAGCACAAAATATAATTGGTTCATCAGCAACTAAAACTATATGAAACATGCATGTAGGTAAACCTTTGTGGAATGCATTTAGTTTTCCTAAAACCAGAAACTGCTTGAGTTGACAGGAACCCCCCCCCCCCTCCCACAAAAAAATAAAGACAATTAAAGAACTATCAACATATGGTCTTGGTGTTGTGGCTGCTCATGGATACTAATGGCTTGAATAAAATCAAATTTCCTAAAAACAACTGTTTAATCCAGCAAATTCAATATGTTAAAGACTAACAAACAGCAACTCTGAGAAATTCCTCAGAAAACAGTAACAGTGTGGATTGTTCCCGTCTCTGCATGGACACAATAACACAGTGTCCGGATTCATCCCAGAGCAGCACAATAACAACCCCTCATCTGTGTTGCAAGTGTGCAAACATCTAAATATGGTAATGTCAACATTTCTACTTTTAGGTAGGACTGGATATTGAACTTCAATACTTTTTAGTACCAACCAAATAGCACCAGCTACTGAAAGTACCAAAAGCTGGCATTTAAACTCTGGTCAGATTCATAATATTGTTTACCTATTATCTGGTCATACTGTTCCTGATTTAAATCAAAATGTTACAATGATCCTATTGAAGGAAGGTTCTTGAACAACTGCTAATGTTTAATGTTTGAGAACCTCGGAATACTTTGTTAAATTATAAGAGTTTTGCAGAATATCACGAAAAAAAAAGTGCCTTGTTTTGGAGCCAGTTTAGAAATTCAGTCATTGGATTGGTACTAGTTTCAAAAAAAGGATGCCCAGCCCTACTTTTTCAGGTGATGTCAAATTGCCAGTATCACATTCCAAAGTGTCTAGCATGACATGTCTTACCATTCAAACCATATTCTTTTCTCCACTGGAGACTTTCATCGATCATTTTCAAGGCATCATCAACAACATAAAGTCTCCATGTCAGGTAGCCTTCCACCAGAGCAGCATCGTTTTCAAGCCTCTCCACATCCCTGGAGTCATATTTATCTGTTGCGTCTGTAAACACGAAGCAAAAGGCTGAAGAATCACATGACGTGAGAGACAGAGAGAGACCAAGCACAAGGTTTCACTTTCAACCACAACAACATTATGACCCGATCGCGCTGTAAACTGCCAATAAAGTTCACCTGGAGGGCATAACGTTATACCCATAAGATGTATTAATTCTAGTGCAAAACACTACATGTGGAACTACTGCGCTAACGTTAGCTAGTTATCTGCTGGAGCTCAACTCTGAGCATCTAGGTCACGATGTTATCAATATGAGGAGGATAAAGTAGCAGTTAACTGGTGGACGACAACACCTAAAATGTATGTAGCTGGCAATAACCCGGACTTCATGCAAAAACAAGCTGCTGGTCAAGGAGCAAGTTAATGTCAGCTTATCCATAATAACTGTCTTACCTTGGAGGAGCTCATTCTTGAATCTCTGTCTCGTCTCCTCAATTTTCTTCTCAATGTCCTGTCAAAAGAGTTCGTGCGGGTTAGACACGTCTTTTGTTCTCAACAGTTTTTAATATGTAAAAGATTCGATGCGTTCTAACGGTAGTTTACGGTACCTGCTCTCCTTCGTGCTGATCTGGTTCAGCCATTGTCAGCCGTCCCCGTGTTTCCTAGTTCCTTCTTGTTGAGCTAGCTCGTTAGCTCGCGTTCAGAGTTAGATGAATCAGTGTTGCGATGTGAAACTGACGTCCTTGTCGTTGCCATTTTGGCTCCAGCCGTGGCCACGCCTCTCCGCTGCCCCGAAAGAGTAGAGGGAGTGTCCACTTGTATTTAAGATTACCCAAAAAAAAAAAAGGGTTTATCTAAATCAGGCATACATTTTTATTCGTTTAAAAACTACCGAGCTAAACACGTTAGCTTAATGTCGTCACCTCACTACTGTTTACCAACTATTACCCACAATGCACTTGGACTGACAGGAAGCGTTTGAGTTCAGTTGGCGCGCCGCTACTAGCTTAGTGTTTAACAGTCGCTATGGAACTTGGGATACAGCTAAATGTCTCTCTATCAAGTACGTTTAGCAACTAGTCGTCCATTTGTACACCTTGGCCACACTTCTGTCATGAAAGTGGCCGCTCCTAACGTCGCGTTGACTCGAGCTGTCAGTAATCGAACCTGGTCGGCGCCCGAAGCGTCTGCGTTTCACAATGGAGAGGTCGCTCTTGGGAGAGTTGTGTCGGAATCCCCACCTTCTTTCCCTCCGTGGAAAGATACTCTCGTTTAAATGCGAACGGGCTTCGGCCGCGGGCGACTGCTGCGGAAGGAGTGAGTTAACGTTCCGCAGATGTTCATTTGTACGGGAAGACAACGCGTTCGCGAAGGCAGCCGATGGAGCGGCTGTCGTCGGCAGGAGACGGTCAGCCCGCGTGGAGATTGTAAAATGTAAGTGTGTCCTGCACGTTCAGAGGAGAGTCGCTACGCCGTGTGTCCTGGTGACAAAGAAGAGCGAGAAGGCGGCGAGCAGCTTCCAGTACACGCTCCTCACGCTGAGCAGCTCCAACCGACTGGAGCCCTGCATTGAGTTTAAACTCCCCTATGAGATGAGGCAGGACGTGTCCATCCTCCGGGGCCCCACGGTGCTGTGGAGCCACGCGGGCCACGTCTTCTGGACCTCTCTGCGGGCAGGAGAGGTGAGACAGATACCCGTTCGGCTGTCCCACACTGTCGTGGGAGAGCTGCCCCTCCACAAAGACCCGGTGTTTGCTCTCGGACTGCAGAACCGGCCCGAACAGTCCGCCAGCCAGCAAACCCTGGGCTGTTTTGTTGAGAGCGGACGCGTGTTTGACGGCACCGTGGTTCTGCCTCAGCCCTACATCTGCATCACACGGTGCATCTTGGTGCTCTCGGCTGAACAAGTGGACGGTGGACTGGACTCTGCTGTGGTCGCGGCGACTTGTGACCGGCAGCTCGTTTACTTCGAGAATGGCATCGTGAAAGACGCGTGTCAGCTGCCCTTTGAACGACCTGAAACCATCCAGGTGGTCAACGTCGGGAGAAGTGGCTGCCTGTTGGTGACATCCTTTCACCAGGGCCACGTGTGCGCTGTGTGGAAGGACACGTTTCAGGTGTGCAAAGCTGGGGTTTCAGTATCCATCTCTCTTTCCTATAGCTGTACCTTCATTCGGGCCAAACTTTGTGAAACTCTCTTCCTCAGGTAGCCTCCCACTGGTCAGGTGTCAGCTCTGTCCACGTGGACGACTTTGTGGGATGTGGAACGGACCAGATGCTGCTGTTCTTCAAGGGTCACGGCGCCGCAGGACAGCCACCGGAGGAATTCCTCCTCACTGATCTCAGCGGCGTTTCATATACCGTAAGGCATCATCTCCCATGACACGAGGTAGACCATGCCCAGTTACATTTGTTTGACAGAAGTCCGTGACTAATAGACAACACGTGTTTTAGCGTTGCCAGGACAACGCAGCACCAAATACATCGCCTACCCCACCTGAGAACCATCTCCTCACTCTTCAAGCTTTAGAGTCCAGACTACAGGTGAGCATTTATACAGCTCTTGCAGCAATATCCTAGATGATGTGATCGTGTGGTGTTACCATTTTACACATTTTGAGTTATTTTTCCAAGCAAAAATCAATTTGTGTAATTCATGGTTGTGTCTGATGTAATGTGTACCAGTGGGATACTGTCCATTGTGTCTAACATCAATTTGATCATTTTGTGTAGTTCTACATACAATTGCCATATAGTGTGATGTGTAAGGAAAGTATTTGTATAAATATTAATATACCGTGATGATAACTTGACCATACTGACCAGCCTTAGTATGCTGCGTAAACATTGATCAACGATGATGGTATTACATGCCATGGCGACAACCTGACTGTCAGTCAAATATGATGTTGTGATATATAGAGTGGATTGACCGTGCTGCAGGAGCTTCAAAGAGAAGTGAGAGTGAAGGAACGAGTTCTACAGCAGTCAGTCCGAGCCCTGTCTGACGTGGTCTCCGAAAGAGAACCTGTTCTCACGCAGCCTGAGCAGGTACTGTTCACGTGAGAAAATATACGAGAAAATTACCGCCTGTTACAGTATAAAGCTAAGTTTTTAGAGGGCTGGGCGCTACTTGGAATGCTGTTTGAACCAGCAGCACTTTCAACCTGATCACAACAAAAATGTATAGAAATTGTACCTTTGCTATAGTGCTGGGACAGGACATCAGGACATCTTATGACGTGGTCATGACAACATTGTCGTGTTGTGACATTAGCTGTTGTAATAGT
>JAVQJF010121410.1:0-16995 GCA_036023855.1 Gadopsis marmoratus
GGCTCCAGCCCCCCCTTGCGACCCTTCGGGATAAGCAGTCTGGTTAATGAAAGAATGAATGAATGCACACGATCCCTGTTTTCCAGTGGCTTCAGGATTCATTACCATATAGGTGGCTGCTGCATGCTTACCCTCTCACTTACAACAAATTAGTGGGTTTTTTCCTGTTGATTTGTCAATGGAGATGCTCACACAGCCATACAGTTGCACATGAATTGATTTGGAGTATTTCAGTGAAATGCATCAAGCACTTTTGTTGTGCTATTTTATACTTAAATCTCGCATGTAACCTCACATCCTACATTTCATGACATTGCCACTGTGTTCCAAAGTGGCAGCTCATTCATGAAAATGTTTTGTCCCTACTGTAATTAATTGTCCCAGGCGAGCAGGTGGCAGTATTTCGAGGCCAGGATGGGAAGGCCTACGTGGTGGATGCCTACTGCCCGCACCTGGGTGCCAACCTGGCTGTGGGAGGACGGGTGGTGGGAAGCTGCATAGAGTGCCCCTTTCATGGATGGCAGTTTCGGGGGAGCGATGGCAAGTGTGTGAGGATCTCCTATGCAGAGAAGGGTATGAGCTGAATGTGGTGTACAATGGTTTATTTCTACAAAAAGCATGTGGCATGGATATCTGAAAAAGGACTTGCAATATTACCATGTCTCAGTGCTATGGTACCTTGATTGGGTGCATAATTTAAAGACTAGGCAGCTAAAAAAAGCATATTATTTGATCCTCTGGCAATGTTTCTACTAAAAAATGACTTGCCTTGGTTGTGGCTGCCAGAAGCTGTCATACTCACTAAAATGCCATTCTTTTGAATGGAAAAAAGCAAGATCATGATATTTAAGTTGTTCTTAGAGCCTCATCAGTAAAATGCAAAGTTTGTCCTGGGGGTGGTGCTATAGGATATCTTGTGACAGGTGTCTAACGTTAACATTTTGGCCTGAGGGTTGATGCAAGAGATGCCATTAATTGTTGTGTGTAGAAGTGAAACAAATTGCAGAAATGTCAGCAAAAATATTAAGATTCTTACCCTGGAGAGCATCAATATTTACAGCAAATCTGGACATTAGTTTGTGGACAAAGTTGACAATTTGGCCAGAGGGCAAGCTGATGTGAGTGCCTGTAATTGAAATGTTTCATCCCCTGAGGAGCATGATTATGTTCAGTTAAAAAAATTACTTTAGATGATGGTATTAAGTCATTTTCTATGGTGTTTTAGCATTGAATTAGCTAAAGTGGTCTTACCTAAAACTCAATAGGCCCCATTGTTTGATGGTCATATCTCAATGGTGGTGAAGTTAAATATGTACTGTTAGGATACACATTGACTACAGCGATTAAATGATTCAGTTTTGGGTTTGAACTTCCACTCAGTGCCAGAGTTTGCCAAGGTTCGCTGCTGGCCCAGCTGCGAGGTCAACGGCAAGATCCTGGTTTGGTTTCATTGTGATGGAGAAGATCCTCAGTGGACTGTCCCAGAGCAGCAGGAAATCATCACGGGCGAGTGGGTTTATCGGGGGAGGACTGAACATTTTATCAATGCTCACATAGAGGTAGGTGCACACTGTATGCTTCTGTACGGAGCATGAAGATGGTTGAAGATGAAAAACATTTTTCTTTCATTAGCGATCAATGTAGTTGTCCCTCAACATCGTCCCTCTACCGTGGCTGCCCAGAGAGCAGGGAGGAACTGTTTACTTTCAGTCCACAGAAGATCCACTTTCTCAAGCTGTACATAGATTCAGTGTCAAACTCTCCAGGCAGAGAAGGTCCTTTTGTCACTTTAAATGCAACAGGGGAGTGTGTCTGTGACCTCTTCCCCCTATCTACAGGAGATTCCTGAAAATGCAGCGGACATCGCACACCTCGCTCACCTGCACACGCCGGGCATCGTCAGCGGAGTAGACCTGCGATACACCAACAGCAAAACCTGGGATTTTGTACGCCATGACTGGAAGGTGAGGATGATGAATGTGATGCCGCTTTTGCAGTCCACAGAGTTTCAGGGATGCAAATAAGGCGCTACATTTTCAAAAATGTTTAACACAGTTTTTACAGGTTACACCTTCACACATTCTTTCAGGTTGAACCACAGATTTCACTGCGGGCTTCACCTTAAACCGTTATTTTCCGACTTTACTATATACGATAATCGAACAGTGAGGAAGACCAAGGAGAACTGTTTCTGAACCTAATTATCTAAGGTGCTATTTTAAAGCTGAAATATGTTTTTAATGATATGTAATGATATTTAGATTACAGAATATATTTATTTTGGGAGGACAAAATATTATTGAACAGTGCATTTCAGTGTCTTAACTCCACTGTATGTACTTTGTCTGGGTTTATGTGTGTGTGTGTGTGTTTATTCAAGGTTCAGTGGGAACCAGAGTCAGAGCCCAACAAGCATTGCTCTCAGATGTTGGTGAAACATTCACTTACCATGTTTGGACGCCACTGGCCTCTGCTGGATGTCCATGTTGTGGCCAGACAGGTACGGTAAAGTTCAAAGTAGGACTACAGTTTGTACGCATCTTCCTGTGGTTGATTTGTAAATTATATTGACAGCATAATCAATAATTCCATTCCATTTAAAATGGATTTCAGCCCCATTGACAAAGTTTTAGATTAAAAACAAATAGCTACTGTACCTCAATTCAAGAGCACATAACTATATATTTCTGCTCTAAATGTGGAGGAAAAGTTAACATTAACTTCTGACACAGCAGCTCTAAAGATTTCTCTACTAAAAGAGTACGGAGCCAAAAGGACGTGTCTGTTATAATAATTCTGGTTATTAGAAAACCTGCAGGACAGAAAATATCCAACAATCTCCAATGTAGAACACAGAGGACCTGAACTCGGTGTCCATGCAGGTACAGCTGAGAGAAATGCTGGTCTGATGCAATGGAACTGGCACATTCTTTAGTTGTGCCTGGAACATTAGCCACCGCTGTGCAGTCTCTGCCTCTTTTTTTTATTTTGCCTGGTGAATTTTATATGGTGAATGAGTGTACCCTGAATGCAACAATCTTATTTTTTCTGCCAGTTGCAGAGGGAGTAGGATCCAATATGACCCAACACAAATGTTGAGGGCAAAGATATTGTTACTCTAATGCAGGCGGGAGTGGGCGGTCAGCAGCGTTATCGTGGGAGGAGCTTGGGATGAAATTAAATACTTGAAAATATGAGAGGCAGCCATTATTGGGCTTAACCATGAACGTAAATGTGTCGTTCTCCCGTGAATCATCAGCATTCAGGTCTAATCAACAAACTGTTTCTTTCATTCAAAGTATTTCAATATACGAATATACAGGCTGCAGTTATCATACATTTGTCTGTGTTTCAGGTGGGTCCAGGTGTGGTGTTTCTGCTGTTTGACCACAGTTTCTTGGGCCGCGGCGTTATCATGCACTGCGTGACTCCAGTGGAGCCTCTGCTGCAGTGTGTGTCTCACACCATGTTCTATCAGTCTAATATCCCACCTCTGGTGCCCAAATTCATCCTCAGAGCAGAGTGCATTCAGGTGCAGAAGCTTTGAGACTTTTAGCCTCTTTTATCTCATAGTTTTGGTTTTACAGTCCATTTACTGTATGGTTCAGTCTCAGCACTCGTGCCAACCTGGTTTCCAGCAGCAGTCAGGGAAAACTTACGGAGTAGCTGAGCTGCATGAAGGATATACATACTACTTTTAGACCACTGTTATTTATTATTATAGGATTCAGAATTGCTGTGAAAAGATCATTGTGTGCGTTTGCCTCCTATTTTCCTATTCTGCCCTTGGTTGCCTTTGGTCTGCCTCCTCATCGCCACCAGAAGTAACACCACACAGTCACAGAAAAGGTGTCACTAGTTCTCATTAAACTTGATAATTAACTGCGTGGTGAAGTGAACAAACACAGTGACTTGTTGAACAAAAAAAGTTCACTCAAAACTCAAGAAGAAAAGTATTTCTCTCAATGGTAAAGGGTGGGTCCCTGCTGAAACTGCCTAAAGAAATCTAGCCAAAAGATGTTCATTATTATAGTTATGTTTTGTAACACAAAGAGCCACCAGAGGAAACGCCATTTTAAAGGACAGTTCTTGAGAGTGTGCGCTGAAATGCCAAATCTCAGCAGCTGATGGACAAACTGTGGAGTGACATTTAATTATCGACACCGCACACAGAAATCCCTGCTGATAAATTATAATAATGTAGTGCAACGGGACAGTAATAAAATATAGATTGTTCTATAATTTATTTTTTAATTTTTAATCTTATTTAAGAGAAACTTCTGCGACTGTGTCACCTGCTTGATTATCAAATAATTATGGTAAATATAAGAGGACGTAAAAACAAACGCGTTTCTAATGAACTTGAAACCTATAATAAATCATGTTTGATAATATAAATTAACATTAATATTTACTCAGTGTTTGTCTTTGCCACATCTTTTAGAAATCCTGAAATCCTGTTTTCTGTTTCTGTGTCTAGTTCGAGCGTGACGTGATGATCTGGAACAATAAGAAGTACATCTCCAAGCCCCTCCTTGTGAAGGAGGACTCAGCCATCCAGAAGCACCGCCGCTGGTTCAGTCAGTTCTACAGCGAGAACAGCCCACAGCTGCAGTACCAGCGCAACAATTTAGACTTCTGACCCCCTCCGCCCCAGAGGTTTCCGAAGAGGGTTGCCCAGGATTGATTTTTCTCTAGCACCTATAACAAAAAAGGAAGGGGAAGAGGAAGGGAGACCTGGTTGTGTGATGAGCCTGGGCACTGTTTTAGCCTGCACCTTACGTTAAACCTTATAACCTCCTTGTCTTACTCTTATTTAAGTGAATGATATGACTTTCCGGCTTTATATACGCAACTGCCTACAGGACTAATAGCAGCTTTTTGGACTGGTATATCGGCCCGTAAATGTGAGATTCTGGTGATCCAGTGCTAATATTCCAAGCGAGCAATACTAAGAACATCGCAATTGCCTCGTATTGCTGACAAAACCATTAGGTTGTCATTGCCATTTTACTCTGCAAAACTTAAATAATTACATATCTTGTGCTGCATGTATAACCAGTAACAGCCTTGTGCTTGAGTGTCTGTTTCGGCTGTTTGTTTGAACTGTACAAACCACCTGCTAGTTTGAGTTCAGTGACAAAGCTTCTTCTGCAGTAGTCTTCTGCAGATTTAGTATCAGTCTCCTTCTCACTTTGGCTTTAACAGAATCATATTTATCGCCAAATAGGTTTTCACAAACAAGATGTTTGCCTTGGTATATTGGTGCATAACAATAAACACAGAATATATAAAGAAAGACAAAAGTCAAGAAGCATAAATAGAAAATGACTGTTATTTATAAATGAAACAGCTGTTTACCATTTCTCTCTGCGTTAGAAAGTATGAACCTGGCCTTAAATCATTAATGTGTAATCAAGCTGTGCAACGCCTCAGCCGCAGGCGTGTTTGTTTCCTGATTGGTATCTCCGGTTATTCAACAGCCGGCTGATAGTGATGGTCTAGTCACAGCAGTGTGCAATGACAACTTAAAGGACCACTTCACCACTTGTTTAAGTGTGGGGTTTTTAAACTCTGAGAGTGGACCTCGCCTCAGAATAAGCTTGGAAAAAGGGGCCCCTTCACCAGTTAGTTTTGCTCAATTTCTGGCTGCCTATGGGATCATGATTACGTTATTTAATCCCAGAGGTACTCAATTCAGCCCAGATCGCCTAATATTGCTGTTTGACACAATTCCAAAATACACTGAATACATAAAAAAGGTCTGTTCTGCGGCATTCATTAGTTTCTGACTCTGGGAAAAACTGTCTGGGGTCGCCCCCCAACTTGAACATAACAAAAACAGTAAAATTCCCCAAATATACTGTCTCTTTGAACTAACCAAATCACACACATTTAGTCTATTGATAACCAATACAATAACTAAATGTAATATTCTACCACTTCCATTCACTGAGCCTGCCCTTAAACTTATATTACGCACCGTTTAGGAGAGGTGTGAGCATGTGTGTGTGTGTGTCACTGAGTTTAACTCAACAGGAAACTCAAGTGAAAATGATTTACTGCAAATGTGGAGCTTCTGCTTGTTTTAAATTATCCAATGTTTGTCCAATATTCACCCTCAGTCCTTAGGGCTCTGGTTTGCTCTCCACAAACATCTGAGGAAAAATATCTGACTGTTTAGCTGCTTGATGCTCCACTATGTTCACCAGCTAGTCGCTAACTGTGTCTGTCTGCTGTGTGGTGCTGGGGCAGGTACCATGCATTCCATCCTTAGAGCTGTTTTCACTGGAAACAGATGCCTGTCGCTGCTGCAAATGACGCTAAGAGAGCAATGGGTTGCGGACTGGAAACCCTTCAAATGACCCTTTTCACATACAAGTAGCCAACCACTGATATAAAAATGTTGATTATAGCTGCTTTACAACACAGACAGGATAGCGATCTTCTAATCTCCCTAATGGAACAGCATTTAAAGAAAATGCCTTTTCCTTTCACTTTAACCAAACAAGATACTGAGACTATAATAAAGATGGGCTTTAAGGACATTTTGTCCCTTTAATTCTTTTCCCCCAGAGAGAGATTCTTGTATGCAAAGAGGCCTTTTCAATTTTATTTCACAGTTCCCCTGTCTGGTCCAGAATGGTCACTTGCTGTTTTTGTTTTGTTTCATTGTGTTTTATTCATTATTAAACTGCGCATGTGTTCTCCCATTACTGCTCCTGCAGCAAAATGCAGTTTAAACACTTCCGTTAGTCCATTTACTCCCAGTGCACGTTGTTGACTCGCTACTGACTTAATCCCTGATGACTGCAGTGCTGCTTTAATAAATGCTTAATGTTCCTGCTTGGAAAAGTGGCAACGGTATAAAAGCAATAATCTTCAGCTGTCTGTGATGATGGTCCGCTTTTCTGTTTCTTCTCAATTTTAATATGTGTTTTCATAATTGGCTAATCTGCAGATGCGATGTTTATGTAAATGTGCAGAATAAATCTGTCTGCTCGGCTCTAATGTGTTTGCTCATGCATTTCTGAATTGGCAAAAAGCTTTCCGTTGCGCTGAATACGTTAGCGTGTTTAATTGAGCGGGATGGTGAAATGTTCACTGTGCTGCTTGGTCAGTGGCACTTCTCTGAGGCTCGTATTGCTTAGCACTTCTTATCTGGGAATGTGCTTATCTTATCTGGGTTTGGGGGGGGGAGAGGACTGTGCTGCCTTTGTTATACTGAAACATTACATTAGCAGTTGGCTCAGTTGACCTTTGTCAAGGAAGACTTTCTGTAATGAGGAAGCATATTGAGCTTGTGTTAGGGCTGCGATAAATGCACCCAAAAGACAGAAATCTATTTGTCATGAAGGATGTCCGACGCAGAAGTCCTCGAAACTGAGGAGGAAGGTGTTACGCTCGAAGAAAAGTACCGGCCAGAAGAGACTCGCGTTTCATACACAAAGAGGGGAAGGCATGAAGATGAGAGCGACTCCATCATACAGCCTCTGCTTCAGCACAGACAGCTGTGTGAGAATCACAAAGCAGACACGCAAACAGCGACAGATGGGGCTGACCCGGAGACATCTGTTCCACAAGAGCTGGCAGTGGCTGGCAGGGATCAGCCCTGCTGCAGTGGAAGTGTCACAAGTTTGTGCAGCGACCGCAGTCGGCACGAGTGCCCCATCTGCAGCGAGCTGTTCGACTCGCACGGAGATCACCGCAGCACCGTGCTCAACTGCAACCACACACTGTGCCACCGCTGTATAGCTGGCATCATGAGGCGGGCCAAGGACCCGGGCCGACTGCAGTGCCCCTTCTGTCGACAGACCACCCCGTTCCCGCAGTGGGAGATCAGGAGACTGCAGGAGGAGTCTTACTTTGACAGCGTTTATGAGCCCGGACCAGCGCTCGCCATCAGTCCTGACCATGAGCTTCAGGCCGTCCCAGCATCGCCGTTGCTTTGCTGCTTTGCTCTGGAGAGGCAGCTGCAGGCACACACGCACAGAAACATATGTGGATGCTGCGTCCAGCCTCCCTGCCTCGTCAGAGGACTGAGACTGATGCGACTGCACTCCCTCTGCGTCTCCATCACTGCCCTCCTGCTGCTCTTCCTGGCGCTGCTGGGCTGCTTCCTGTACATGGTGTTCTAATGCTGTCCATCAGCAGCGGCTAAGCTTGCAGTTGATCTTATAGATGATCATTTGAGTAATTTCAGTTGTCTGACGCCTTCTGCAAAATTGTTTTTAAAGTGACATTTGAGGAAATATAAACATTTTCATTTTGTAGAACATTCATCAGGGAGCATACAGCAAAGCACTGAGGAATACAGGGGCGTAAATATAGAAAGCGTGACAGTGAATACACTGGGCCCTGTGGGGGGGGGGATAGAAAGAGCAAGCCTTCCAACAATGTGTGGGCAGACGGGCCAACAACTATGACGAACTATCAAAAAGTAGTCAGTTAAATGAATACTTTCTTATTTTATTTGGCATTTTTGTCAAATACAGATATGCAGTGTTTACTGGGTAATATGTATGTTGATGCTGTCTAATGAAGTCTCTATTTGATCGAGACGATACGATATATGATTACTAGTTTAGGTGCTAGTCTTGACGTACACTCTGTCAAGACTAACGAGTGTACGTGTGTGTGTGTGTGCTTCATAATTAGTAACTAGCATGCACTGGGGCCCATCATAGTGCCACTGGAGGGATAAGACCCATAGCTTTTCCTCTAACAGGCTAACATGCCTTTGATATTGCTATTTATGCTTCCATTGTTTTATTAACCTCTGTCCTTTCACATATCCTGAATATTCCAGACTCACCTTTGGACTCGGTAAGACCTGTGTAGCAGTCTTTTACTGTACATGTTATTAATGAAAAAGGTCCAGTTTGGTGTTGGCAAAAGCTAAATTGACTCCCAAACAGGATGATGTGCAGGTGTTTAAAAAAGTAGTTCAGCACCAAGAATTCATCGTGCAGCATTTCTAAAATATCTCTGAACCTGAAAGGGTCCAGTCTCCTCTATCAGTTTGTCAACCGCTGACGTTTGTTTGCTTTGAAGGGTGCCGCAGCTTTGCAGGATCTGGTGCCACAGATAAATGGAGGTTTGACTTTGGATCAAAACTCTTCATATCTTTCTGGGACTTGTATTGACCTACTTCCTGTCAGAACAGCTCAGATGCTCACCGCTGTTACTGCTGCATTTTTGTAGCAACAAAAACCGTAGCTTGATCTCCTTTCATAGTGCGCATGAGGTAGACCCGACCCTATAATTTAATCCTTTATATCCACGTTACTCGCTCAAACGGCGAAAGGGAGCTAGAGCAGTGATGAAGGCTGGAAGTGAAGCTCCTGATAGCTTCTTCCTTTTTATGTTTTGTTGTTGATGCACTTGCACCTTTAAGTTTGTCCCTATGCATATGCGCTATTAAACAGCATACACATAAATACTCATAAAGACTAGATTTCTGTTACAAACATTTACTGTACTGTTTATTATCAAATCAAACTGTCAAAGGCAACAATGCCTAAAATAATAATTTAGAAAAAGTTTAGATTATGACCTAAGAAGCTACATCTTTTTATATAGGTTCCAAAAATATCTATAATAAACTTAACTTTAACTTTGGTATAATCTTGGTTTGTGGGAATGTTTGCGTTGGGTGTTATTATCTTTATACAAAAGGCAGGTTTTTGAGACTTTAGGATCCCCAGTATCATTGGTCACGCGATGGATCGCAGATTATACACGCACTCCACATGTGTGTTCCATATACTTAACGTCTACATCAACGTCTATCACTTTGAATAAGAACAGGATAATTTAAATTATCTTTAAATCCTCCGCCTGTTTCCCTGAGATGGAATCCCACATCTCTCCTGACTTGGTGCACAGTCTCAATTGCTGAAACATGAAGTTGGAGCTAACAGGCCTCTCTAATGGGAAACTAAAAATGGATCCATACTGACCTGTCAGGCCTGAGTGTTGGTGTTCTCTGCAGCATGAGTACTTCAACTCGTCATCGGGACAAGCGAGCGAGCACCGAGTGTGCTCACACATCCATAATTTATGGGAGGAGGAATTCACACTACATGAGAAACACATCAGATAGACAGGCATCCATCTGAAGATGACTCACTGAGGCGATCCACTTCCAAGACTTGGAAGTGTCCTGTTTTTGCTCCCTGCTTCGATCAGATAACCTGGGCTCCATTGTAGGGATGTTTAACAGCTATATCAGCTCCATGCCAAATGCCTTTAAGTGACACTCACATATCATGTATTGTACGCTTCTTCCCACCATTCAACTTGTATAATGGTATATGTTGAGGTCAGAGCAAATGTGTTCTGAAGAACGCTCTTTTCTGACGCAAAGAGAGCAACACGAAGAGCTGAAGATGCGTTGTTTCAAAGCACTAAAGAGTTCAAGTGTGACACGCTCTGTTATCTCCTCCTAAAGGAAATAATAATAATAATTGTTGCCTCTCTTTTTTTAAACCAAGAGATTAGAGTTCAAGGACAAGTATAAGACTATATATCTTTTACACTCCATTTAACAATAAATAACTTATTTATTGTTGTATTGATATGCTTTTTCATTGTCTGGTGCAATTTTAGGTACATTTTGTCAGTTTAGGCTCTCCATAAATGTTGACATTAAAGCACTTTGCCAAAATTATTTTATAGCAGCATTGTCTCTCAATTTGTGCTCACATTTTGCTTTATTAATTTTTATGTCCGTCACGTCCGGGTGGAGAAGTAGAGGGACCCAAGCGCACACAGCCAGAAAGCATAATGTTTTGTAATGAAGCTGTAACAAAAAGTGAACTTACAAAAAGGGTCAGCAGGTCTTTCGACAAATGTCTGTCTGTCTGTCTGTCTGTCTGTCTGACACACACACACACACACACACACACACACACACACACACACACACACACACACACACACACACAAACACACACACACACAATTCAAGTATGTTGACAAGTTGCAACACAACCTGACGGTTTAACAGTTACAGAAACAGGAGAATAAACAGGAATACAGTCTTAACCAATGTTACAATAAACTAAATGATGCAGAGGCATAAGATGATAAATGCTAAAAATCATAATTTATCATCTGGTTTCTGCGAATGTACTGGGACAGGAATGTGACGTGATCCACTTGTTAAGTGGATTTCTTTTTTAAATTGATATCCCACTTGTTTAATCTCTAAAAAACTAATTGTGAAAACAACAAATCACCATTTTAAAGATGAGTTATGTGCCTGACTATTTCTTTGCTAGTGCCACTAACTTCCTGGAGTCTATGCTGGTTGCCTGGCAACCGGCAGACAAGCATATCTGCCCGTTAAACACTGAGCTGTCCTGTACTCACTATCTGTAAAAACGAGATATAGCTATAACATATTAATTAGTGTACTTCAGAGCAGCTTGCTGGGGGAAACAGCCAGCCTGGCTCTGTTTGACAATGAGAGTGGCATCAATCTTCTCATCTAACGCTCCACCGCAAAGTGAATAAGCGCATTTCTCAAAATGTCGAACTATTCCTTTATAAAAAAATAAAAAAATAAAAAAATAAGAGAGAATCAACAGGTTCTCCCCAAACCTAGTTTTGCCGTGTAGGGAAAGGTCTTTCCAATTTAATATATCAGAAAGATATAGTCACACTATGACAACACATTTCTCATATTAATGCCAGTAGAGAACAGCTGGTACACAGAGAGCGAACCTGACGTATATTCAGTAAGTGGCGTGTCCTCTTGAACATAATGAGCCACAAGCTGCTGTCTCGGTGGTCTCACCTGCACCTCGTGGTCCTCCCAGTGGGACAGGCTCAGGGACTTGACCTTGCTGATGCTGGTGATGTTGCGGTGGATCCCAGAGCAGGCCAGACAGATGAACACCCCCAGGGAGCAGGAGCCCCACCCAGGATCTGCACAGAGGGGAAACGATAAAGTCCAGGGGAGTCCAGACATCGCCAACATGTTTTTGTGTGGCTAATCAAAGCAGTATTTTACTAATATTATTATTTGTTTCCCAACTACGGATTCTAGCAAGAAATCTGTCAACCGATTTTGATTTGTTAATTACCGTATTCCCTTAAATAAAAACCGGTAGTCAAGTAAAAGCCGGGTTTCCAGTAACATGTGGTCGACACGAACAAATAAAGGCCGGGGGAAAAACGAGGCTGGATAATCTCCCGGTGGCTGTCATATTATGTGCTGCCAACTAACTTAGTATATTTACATCGCTTTAATTTAATAAAGTCAACAACATAATCACGCCATTTTCAACACTGCTGTTCTGGATCACTCATCTTAAAGTGTTATTGTCCGATTTCAGTCACTGCAGCTGCGTGTTTACGCCTCAGCCAAGCTGTATGTTGTAGTGACTTACAAGCGCCACATGGTGGCAGCATCTACATTTGAAGCACCGTACGGAAACTTTGCAAGTCCGTTCGTTTTCCACAACACGTTTCCTGCAAATGTTACACAATAAAAGCCTTGTTAAGAAATTAATTTCTGTCTGCTGAAATGCTTTTAATTTGAAACTAGCACAGGAAGTGCTGAGTAACAGCATGATGCAGCAGCTTTAACAGGGCGTTGTACTAAAATATGAATAGAAACAAAGGCCTGCCTCTAATAGAAGCCTGCTTCAGATAAAGGCCCGGTACCTTCTGCAGTCCAGCTAAATAAAGGCCCCGGCCGCTATCTGAGGAAGTACAGTAATCTTTCAGTCTACAAAATGTCAAAACCTATTCATTTTATTATGAAATTATTAACAAAGTATTTCAGGACTCTGCTTCTTTGTCATTAGTCGTATGGTCCATTTAAAAATAAAAATGATTGTTCTCAAGCAATGGTGAGACAGCTGTCCGTCACACAAATGTAAAGTGGCCAAATAATAAGAGAGAGAGAGGGGTTTGGGTCCTGTGCCTTGCTCAAGGGCAACGCATAAGTAGCTGCCGGGCTAAAAGGAAGGTGTTTCACTTCCTCCGATCACTGCCACGCAGATCAAGTCACCGTGACGACTTCTGGCTGGATTTACCTCTGCATTGTTCTTCTTGGCGGCCTAATATACGGGAAATGTTTTTTTGCTTTGACCGCACCTGCCTTTATCTTCCCGACACACATTCTACAGCCTGCCAGTAAACAGAGCTTGTGTGTGTGTGTGTGTGTGTGTGTGTGTGATAAACTACCTTGTTCTTATCACTGCAGATCACAGATGTGTGGGAGAACTGTACAGTCTTTGAAATTTTCCAACGGTTGCGCTGCAGATTGGAAAGCGATGTGCTCGGCTGCTTTATACCGAATGCCAAACAGTTAGTTTCGCCACATCGCCGCTTCACGACGCCGGTCGAGTAAAAACTAACCAGCCAGAATCCGCGTCAGAATGAGACCGGAGGGGTTTAGTGTTGGGAACATGGCAGGATCTTTGAGCGAGGCACCTTAATGGACCCCGAGGATTAGAAGGTATGTGCGCTGCGAAGCCAGTCAACCTCTCCTGGATAAATAAAGATTGAAACGATGGAGAGATACGGCCCGGCAGTGAACACGTTGCCTCAGGGCCTGGATTCAGTGATGCACCGAAAAGTAATGTAAACTAAATCTCCGCACCGCAGACACTCAAACTACACGTTCGATCGAAATTCAGCTAAGGCCAGAATTGGACTGTACTTGGCGCGTTCCATCGGCCACAGAAGCGTAACATTTCCTTGACAAACAGCATGTTAGGTTTGCAGCAACCGCAAAACTGAGCTAAAAACCAAAATTTAACCACAGCAACTGCACTGGCTTGGTAGTCTGAGATAGATAGATAGAACATGGAACATCAGATTTTACTGACTATCCCTTTTCCCGCTGCATTGCCTAGATTAACTGGATTAGAATAACCACAGGCAGAGTGCATTCACATTTACTAGATATTACGGCGTATAATGGGGAGGGATTAGAACATATTTCAACAGCCAGCCTGAACACTTTCAACGCACACTCACTTTCTGAGGTTTGCTGCTGGTCCTTTCTAGGGCAGAATAGCTGCAATGTACACACACATATACATATATATATATATATATATATATATATATATATATATATATAAATAAAAGTGAGCCTATACAGGGCCTCCACAGCTGGGCTACACCAGGTGACGGTGTGTGCTAAGCACCGTCTGCATGTCAGGACTCGCTGAAGTCTGAAGGCTCCTCCACCACAGAACACCAGCAGGCTGCACCTTCAGGAGCCTCCGCTCTGCCCCACCCAGCTCAGAGAGGTCAGGGGCGTCTGGCACATTTGCGGCACTTTGTCCTGCAACGGTGTAAAAAATACAAAAAAACAAAAAAAAAAAAAACCCCCCCAGAAGGGAGGCGACGACCACCTGCACAGGTGGCCGCTGCGCACCTACCGGCACGTGACACCACCGCGAAACAGACGACGTCTCCGTGTTCGGAGCGTCTCCAACATCCGGCTCGTCTCCAACAAACTCGGGCTTTTCTTTATTAGTTTTTTTAGGGGGGGTCTTACCGCGCGCGCCGCAGTCCGCGCAGGTGGCGTTTCCGGCGCGCTGCAGCGTCTCCTTCAGCGCGCGCGTCGCTCGCTCGTTCGACGACATTTTCCGGCGTTCGGGTCCGCGACTCCTCCGCGTGCAGCGAGGGACAGGCGGGGATGGCAGGGGGCGCTGTAGAGCCGCACAGAGAAGAAGAAGAAGGCGAGTGAAAGGTGTGTCGACTGGCTCCCCCCCTCCCCGACGAGTCCGCACAGGTGGGCCGAGGTGCGGTGACATACACGGGAATCAAATCATCTTCATGAAGTCTGCACCGGAAGCCTTCACCCCACCCCCCCCCCCTTTTCACCTGCCGCCCTATGCAGGTGTGACCCGTGTCAGAGAGCCGAGGTCCGGGTCCAGAAGCGTCCCGCACACTGCGTCTGCGTCTGCGTCTGCGTGTAAGTGCAGCCTCCAGACTAGGAAGTGAGAAGGGGAGGTTGTCCAAACTTGCCTTTCCGCATAACTTGGAGTCTCGGGCTGCCAGAAGCCGCGCAGCGCGCGAGCGCCAGTAACTGCGCGAGCACAGCGCGGGTCCGGCAGGTTGGTGACCCTGGCCGTGACCTTGGCCGTGACCTCTGTCGCTCCTGGAATCCTGCGCAGAGCTGCGCTCAGTATAACTGTCAGATACACTATAGGTGACATGTGAGTCACCCAGCTGCAGTGATATATATATATATATATATATATCTGTGAGGACTGCAGTCAGTGATGCCACAAACACATATGCAAAAAAAAAAGGAGACAATGGACAATAAAAGCACGTGGTGCCCTGTCAAATGAAAACAATGTGAGTGCAACACATTTTAGATTATTATGGCGCTAAAGAGCGTGGGTGAGCAGCTGCTTCGTTCACTAACACAAGGGTTGAGCCTGACAGTTGTAGTGAGACGCGTTCAGATCCCTCGCGGAAATTTAGCATTTCAGCAAAAGTCCCGCAATCAAAACATTCCTAACAAAAGCCAAAGTACGCATAGATTAGTCAGTGGGGTGTAGCCTACAAGTAAAAGTGTGTTTGTATATCTTATATTACAGTTTCAGTAGGTTGTTTAAGCCATAACACGTAAAAAAAAAAAAAAAAAGCACTCTGAATATTCCTGCATTCGAAATCCTACCTATGTAAAAGTGCAGAAGTATAAACGAGCAAAATGTACCCACAGTATCAAAAGCATGAGTACACATTTGGCAGGAAAGTGGCCCCTGTGACTGACATGTTTATTATGGCATTATTCGGTTGTTGCTGATGCAGTAATGTGTCACTTCTCCGTGGGGCTACTTTAAACTGCTTTAGTCCAGTGCTTTTCTAAACTGGAGGTCGCGAGATGATTAATGAGGCACGAAAGAGGAAAAGACAAAGTCCTGCTGCACAAATCTATATTAATATTTTTCCACAACTTATTGGTGAGACGTGCCCTCTGTGGGCTTCGAACGGGCTACAAGATAAAAATGTGTAGGAATCCCTGGTTTCATCTTTAACAATATTTTCTATTTTATAATCGGATTATACGATTTTGGTTTGTTGTTGTACTTACAACAAAATTAAAATGACTTCTGGCTACTGATAACAATGCATCATATTCTTACTGGCATTAACATAAACCATACGGCCAAAGGTATGTGGACAGCCCTGTCCACCACTCATACTGGTCTGGGGCTGTTGTTCATGGTTTGGGCCGACCTTAGAGAAATCCTGATGTCACAGCAAGCAGCTAGATTTCAGATGATACGTGTGCAAATGGCAGGTCCGTAATGGGACGGTTGTCCCAGTTTGATGTAGGAAGAACTTGAGCTCAGCCCCATCCAACACCCTCTGGGATGAACAGAAACACAGGCCGCCGTCCCGGCCTCATCGCCCAACATCACGAATGCACTTCTGGCTGAAGGGGAGCAAATCCCGGGTTCCAAAATCCAGTGGAAAGCCTTTATTTTCTTAATGCGCCTGGTTTTAGGAGGAGATGTTCAACAATCACATACGGGTGTATTGTCTGGTTGACCACATACTTGAAGTTGATGTCCATATGTAGTACATATACATTTGGCTGCGTATAGTGGAGCAAAAAGTACAATATTGTCCTTTGAAATGTATATAGTAGAATAACATGGTAGATTTATGACGGCATCCCTGAGTCTGCTGCTTGTGGTAGCTCCACGTTTGGTCAGTAGGTGGCAACAGTTCACCACATTTCCACCTGTTGTGAATATTGGGTTTAGGTCTGTGGGCCCAGGTGAGGCTGTACCTTTTAACCAAATATCAATCCCCTCCTTTCAGCACCGCGAAGAGGCAGGTGAGATAAAGGTGCAGCATTCCAACTGCATACGACTAAAACTAACAATACTAATCAGTATTACAAAGAAAGAAGATGATACTCTGATATTCTGTGGAAATTTAACAAAGAAAGATAAATTCTCTCTTTGAACATGAACATTCACTCCAATTTGGTTACGCAAG
>JAVQJF010121421.1:0-55610 GCA_036023855.1 Gadopsis marmoratus
GAAGGAGAGATACAACAGGTCCTTCCTTCCTGCTGCTGTCAGACTTTATAACCTGCACTGCTCCCAGTAGCCCACACATCCAGAACTGAGAACTGGTAACCCACACAATGTGCAATACCAATATTCATATGTGCCATAATGTAAATTCAATACTTTTGTAGATATATATACATATTAGAACTGATAAACCACACAATGTGCAATACCAACATTCATATCTGCAATAATGTAAATTCTATAGTTTTTGTATATATATATTATATACATATATTTTTTCATGCTACTTACTTACCATACCTGTTGTTGCTGTAACACTGCAATTTCCCCACTGAGGGACTAATAAAGGATTATTTTATCTTATCTTAAGTGATAATGTGACCTGGGTAACATGGTCAGTGTGGGATTCAACATTCCCCATAACTCCATCTGACTGTCCCCAACAAAAACAAATGTAATGTATATCAGTCATGGTGTTGACACCTGGGAGTTTCCTTTCCTCCTCTATTCATGTACAGCAGCCTCTTTTAGCAGTGTCCTCAGTCAGTAAAATGGCATCTTCACGTTGCCGATCGTGCTGGGAAACTAACATCCTAAGATGAAGAAAGTTATTAAATCATCGTGCAGCAGAAACTGCAACATTTGAGAATAAAAAGGAGTTTATGACAAAAACCATATGAGATGAACTACACTCAGTTGTCAGTTTATCGGGTACATCCCTTGTATATCAATGACAGCAGACTAAATATAAGAAATATAGTTGATAAATTGATTAGTAATTGATATAAATGGGATGACTTGCTACTTTAGTGTCTGTTTTATATCCCTGTGAACTGAATATATTCAGACAAAACAAGCTAACTGAAGGCATCGTCTGAGGCTCTGGGAAATTGTTATGGGAATTTTGCACATTATCTGGCATTTCATAAACTAAACATTTCACTGATTAATCAAAAATGGGCAGATTTTGCGATAATGAAAATGACCGTTAGTTGCAGCCCTGGTCAGGAACACCTCTTGATGTAACGCAATGCAATTCAATTGCCCCAAAAACGACATTAAAGTTCAACACCTCTCCGATCACTAGAACGTTCATTAAGGTAGATTTCTAATGGCTGCTGTATTAGACTGCATGCCTAATAAATTGGTAACTGAGTGTATTTTGGCTACAAAGAAAAACACAGCGAAAAATTAAAGGTGCCAACAAAATGCCAACACAGCAGATACAAACATTTAGCAGTATCCAGATGATGACATACAGCAAAGAAATAAGATGCCATACCCAGCCAGATCAGTCATCAACTTCTCCATGTTACATCCAGTTTTGGCGCTGCACTCGTAAAACAAAGCTTGGTGCTGCTGTATAAACCAGAGAGTAAAAAAACAAACAACATTTCATTTGTTTCAAAGATCATGTTCTTTTCTTAGCAGTGGCACTGCGAGTAAATCACTGCACAGAGTCGTTTGAATATTCAAATATGCCTCACCCCTGCGAGCCTCTGCCCCTCGGCTGTTGTCACTTTTCTGCTGTGACTGTCTGCCAGGTCCAGTTTGTTCGCCAGCAGCATCAGCACGGCACCGTCACACATTTTCTCCTGGGACAGACACAACCCAGGTTAGAATACACGCTCTTATTAGCATTGGAAACTGAGGAAAAAATACATAATTGGTGAGGAGAGCTATTACATCATCTACATAAACATCATCGAAGCCCAAAAGCAAAAAGAAAAATCAATGTTGAGATTTATCACTCACATGGCATTAGTATCCATAGAGATTCCTATTGCTCTGTATTGTCAATTACCTGCATGTGTATTCAAATTGGGACAAACTGTTTTGCAAGTTTTTACATGAAACTATCCATGATGTCTCCGCCTGCTCACCTTCACAGAGTCTATCCATCCTCTCACTGCGGTGAAGGAGGGGGAGCAAGTTACGTCGTACATGGCGAGAATACCATCAGCTTTCCGGTAGTACTGCTCAGTGATGCTGCGGAACCTGAACAGACATTGGTGAAAGGAATGAGAAGCAAATAACACCCACAGAAAGCAAAATGAAGTGTAAAAAACAATTTTACAGCTCAGGTGGTATATTTAACACTTGGTAAGTACAGGCTCTGATGTAACCAGGCTACATGTGGAATATGTAAGGCCACAAAAAAAAGCACAAACGTGAGAATAAACTGCATTATATCGGACCTCTCCTGTCCTGCAGTGTCCCAGAGCTGCAGGATGATGCTGGTGGAGCCCAGATTTAATGTCTTCATCTGAAAATCTACACCTAGAAACAAAGCATGCTTTACTTACATGTCCACTGAGGAGCACATCAATCATTGTGAAAGAATGATAAAAAAAGAAAAGCTTACCAACTGTAGCGCTCACTTTACTGTAGAAGTTTCCTGTGCAGTAGTGCTTGATGAAGGAGGTCTTACCCACCCCTGAGTTACCCAGGAATACCACCTTGAAGACTCGCTGAGGAGTGACAATTTTGCTCTAAAATTCAGGTAAAGGCACCAAAACTTAACATTTTGACATCAGTGACTTGCTTTCTTTGCATTTAGACAAATCTGTGCTCTTGTCATTGCTGTGCAGAATACAAAAGCGAGAGTATTATCTTCATTATAGGACTCTAGCTGCTGCAACTGTTATAAAATCAATGGATCTGGGATTTAATGTATTTGTAGATTTTAATATGTTCCCTACCTGAGTTTGCATCTGTTTTGCAACATTTTCACACCTGACTCTACATGACGGTTGGTGTCTCTTGGATGAATTTGTCATCTCTTTGTCTTTGTCCTGCTCCAACTCATCGGATGAGCTCAGCTGTCTTCAGAATCAATGAATACACATAATTAGTTGCTTCCTCTGGCAATCTGCCTCGCATTACGGTAAAGATGATGAATGTGATGTGCATTTAGTCATACAAACCTTTTCAATGGCTTGTCTTGCAGTAAGTAGTTACATATGACTGACTCTTTCTTCTGTAAAGTCTTTGTGACATTTGGAGTCTAAAAGGTTTTTGTGGAAAGTGAAGCAGAAGAAATTAGTAGCATTAAGATTTTTTGAAAATACATGTGTATGGGTGTGCTGTAAGTGTCCAAGAAACATTAACTAACACGGCCTTCTCACTAATTGTTTTACATGCAGATTATTTGATATGTTCATTTAAAAAGCAAGAATTCAGTCCAATAGTGACATTTATTCTGCTGCAAAGAGGTTTAACATCATAATAATTTATCACCAATACAGTTATTTGATTATAAATTACCAAAATACAAGAAATAACCAACAGGTGTTCATTGTGTTACGGTCAACACGGTTTCTTGAATGAACATTTTGTTCATTTTTTTGTCAATTCTTTGATCAGAAAGTCAATAAAGAGTAATTGTTGGAAGTTGAAAAAAAATAAAGCTACGACTAGCAGCTTTGGCAAAAATGCCAAATATCTTCTTAAGAAATTAGATGAGATAAAGAGGAACCTGTTACGAGATAAGCACTCATTTTAGATTTAGATAAATAAAGGGTTTTATTAGTTTGGAAAATACTGACCAACTTTAAATTTTCTGTATAAATAGTGCTATGTACAATATCATTAAAAAACATATTAAACATGCTTTACTTCAAGTTGACACAGGACACAATAAATGTCTTTTCACTTCACTGACCAAATCTACAAGAGAAAAAAAACCATTGCTGACATGGCAAGAAATCCCAAACTGTCAATTACATTAACACAAGTTCAATCAATAACCAAACAATAACAAACAGCTGCCCATATAAATAATCATTGTCCAGAGGATAGAATAAAGCCTGAAGCCATTCCCAGACTTAGCTTAGGTCGGATAAATGGGCTGTGTCCACGGTGTACAAAGGTCTTCACTGAGGTAATAAGTTAATGGCATTGGAGGAAGGACAGAGTGTCTGTGACTAACCCTCTTCTGAGACTGTGCATCTTTCTCGTCTCGCAGCCTTTTGTTCATGTCCCTGACACAAAGAAAGTAAACATTTACATCAGCCGAGAGTGGTGAGCGACATGAAATAGATTTTTATCTTCTTAACAAAAGAACTTTTGATTGAAACAGCAGCTGTTTAGATTTACCTCAACAGCTCCAGTTGTCTCAAGAGACTATCCTTCTCTTTCTGCATGTTCCTTGACACCTTCATCACGTTTCTGTTGTGAGGCAAACAAAAGATTGTTAAAGGATGAGTCAGGAGATATTCTATATTTTCTCATTGTGAATAAATCCCATGAAAAAAAACAACAATTAATTGATCGTTGTAAGTATTGCCTAATATGTAGCTAAAGCCTGCTAGAACTTGTTTGCTTGAGCAATAGACTATTAAAAACACATCAGTGACCCACACTGTTGCTCTGGGTGACATCTTCCTTTATTACGAATGCTTATGAACATGTATACTGTAGTTTATTTTGAGTCGATCCCACAAACACCGTCTTGCTGTCATAAATATTAACGCACCAAATGTGTATTAATCAATAACAGAAAACAGTCTCCAACAAAAACACAATTTAATTCTGTTTTAGAGATTATAGATTATAGATATTGAGATTATAAAAATGATTATTGGTAAAAAGATTTGTCTTCGGTACAAAACGTGGCTTGGTGTGAGACTGCAAGATGGAAGTCGGAAAGTATTGAGAGACAGACAAACAGGTTGTTGGTTTGGTCTTTTCATAATTTCAGGTCCTTTGCCAGGGACCTAGGAGCATTTTTTACGCTCAGCTGTGGTTGTCCTTCAACCCTAGGGCTGGCGGTTCGATGCCAGTGTCCTTGGGCAAGACACTGAACCCTAAGTTGCCCCTTGGTGCCGCACAAGTGGCAGCCTGCTACAACTGTAGCACCGCAATTTCCCCACTGAGGGACTAATAAAGGTTATCTTCTTCTTCTTCTTTAAAGTCCAAATGATCATTTTTAAACTTGTCTTACATGGAAGAGTTACATATGTTTTTAATTGAATCTCAATAAGTCAATTTGATTGCAAAGCACTCACACACTTTGTAATGAAATTGACTATTACTGGAAAAAAAATGTTTACGCCATACTTCAACTTCATTTTCAAATTTCTGACTGTTGGGGCATTTACAGCATGCAGCCGTCTGTGAGCCACTCACGTCTGTCTGGCCACTTGTTCCTGGGCAGCGTCGCGCTGCAGCAGGCTGAGCTGACCCAAAGCGGCCTGCAGCTGCTCTCTGCTGCTCTCCATCTGCTCCTGTAACTGGATGTTGAGGCTCCGCAGCTGCTGGTTCTGCTCCTTGATGTTTGCCTGTTCACAGCTCAGCTGCCGGATTCTGGTCTCCAGCTTAGGACAACAACAGGTCCTGTTGATTCACTAAGCCTCTTCAAACTCTTCAGAAATAACATTTGTGCATTTGTACGCCTACCTCTTTCTGCTTGGTCAGTGCACTCTCCAAGTCCTGCTCCCGCATCTTCAGCTCCTCCTCACGTTGTTGCCCTCTCTGCTTCTGTCTAATACGGTCCTTGATTTAACAATAAATTCATTAAATGCTGTTATGATGGCTTCTGTTAAATGGCACAAAGGTTGGATTAAATAGCACACAAATGTACCTGAGCAAGGCGTTTCTCTCTCTCCTCTCGAATTTGGTTTTCCATTTCTTCATATATGGACCGAACAACCTGATCGTGTTCGCTCTCCCGTCTAGAACAGAGAAAATGTTGAATTATTTTAGATAGGGCATAATTCATATATATTGTATATTCATGTATATCGTATGCAGAGGACAGTGGGAGGACGTTGGGACCTGCGTAGAGCTTGTTCCAGACTATCTCTCTCTCTGATGGAGTCCTGTAAATGGGACACTGCGTGGATCAGGATGCTTTCCAGGACACTCTGCAGCTCTGGTCGGTCTCTCTGGAGTTCACACCACAGAGAACAGAACTCCTGCTGACTGACACACAACACAACTGTTAAAATGACTGAGGACATCTAACCTTAACAAACACATCACTCACGTTACAAAAACGTACTGGGTTTAAATTACAAATTGTATATATGCAGTATGAACATCAAGTGCATCAAGCAACTTTATTGTGATATGACAAAGTAAGATTAATTTTAAAAGATATTCACTTGAAAGATTTGCACTGTTTATTCAAGAAACCGAGTAGATTGTAGATATATTTACAACACAATATACTGTATATAAGAAGTATTATATACAAATTGGTGGTACATAACACATGAATGCTTTATGTGTGCTAAATTGATAAAATCTCTAGTAGTTCAATTATACACCGATCAGCCATAACTTTATGGCCACTGACAGGTGAAGTGAACAACATGGATTATCTCAATAAAATGGCACCTGTTGTGGGGGGGGAAGGGGGGGGGGGGTATATTAAGCAGCAAGTGCACATTTTGTCCACGAAGTTGATGTGTTGAAGCAGGAAAAATGGGCAGCGTAAAGGATGTGAGCGACTGTGATGAGGGCCAGATTGTGATGGATGGACAACTGGGTCAGAGCATCTCCAAAAACTGCAGCTCTTGTGGGGTGTTCCCAGGCTGCAGTGGTCAGTACCTACCAAAAGTGGTTCAAGGAAGGAAAACTGCCGAACCGGAGACAGGGTCATGGGCTGCCAAGGCTCGTTGATGTGCGTAGGGAGCAAAGACTGGCCCGTGTAGTCCGATCCAACAGAAGAGCTACTGTAGCTCAATCTGCTGAAAAGGTTCATGCTGGTTCTGATAGAAAGGTGTCAGAACACACAGAGCATCGCAGTTTGTTGCATATGGAGCTGCGTAGCCTCAGACTGGTCAGGGTGCCCATGCTGTTATAATGTTATGGCTGATCGGTGTAAGTACTATTTAAAACAGTTTCTGAGGGTTTTAGGAAGATATGGCCATGGTGATATGGCAGTTTATGGGTACACCTGGCTAAAACTAATACAATCTAATACAACTAAATCCTACCTTTATGAAGCCTATACTGTTCAGCTTTTGTTGAAGCTGTTTCAGGGAGATGTTGATTCAACTTTAGGTCTACCCCATTTACAGCAATAAGTGTAGGCTAAATAATAGAAACACCTCTATTAGAATACATTAGTTTTAACTGGGGATACCTAGTATGGTACTAGGCTATATGCTACTTTAGAAGGCAGGAAGGAATCTTAGCGTACAGTCTTAATGTCAATGAATTTGTAATAGTGATCTTACTCATTGAAGAGTTTGTCAGCGCCCAGCTCCATCACTATGTTTACAAATCTAATTGCAGCGGGGTCCTGGGCCCAGTCCACCCGGTCTGTATCCTCTTCTGCTTCGTCTGGACTCAGCTCCGCCGTGTCCTCCAGCACCATCAACTCACCTGTACCACAGAGAGCGGCACAGAGGATTTGGTTTAAAGTGAGTGACAGTAGTAGTGAATAATGGTCTCAAATCACTCAAAACACTACACTCACCAAGACCTGTGTTGAACTCAGCAGGCGTGAGGAATCCATTGCTCCGTCGGTCCAGGCTCTCAAACACCACCTCCAGCTGTTCAGGGGACAGCGGCAACTCCCCTTGTAGCCTCTGACCATGAGAAGATGAAAAGTTCAAGACTCTATAATCTGCTTGAATTTTGTTATTCGACCACATCAGCTGCTCACCTGCATATCCCGCTTTGTGATGAAGCCTTTGCTCTCTTTGTCACACAGCACAAACAGTTCCTTGGCCTTGCCCATCGTCTCTGCCTGCGGGCTTCCTGGCACCGCCTCTCTAGCGGTGGGTGAAGCCAGTGCACTACGTCCCCGGCCCGGCATGGGGCTCCCAGCAGGTAGGCCCCGCGTTCTGGGGCTCACTGGTACTGCCTCACCACTGCCTTGACCCACGAGCACTTCGCCATAATTCAGCCACTTAGACATTACTGCACAGACGCAGACAGGTATGGAGTTGGTGTGTGTTTCAATAAGTATTATACACACGTTGACCTCTTAGCTTGACCTTTGGTATTGCATGCTTTACTTTATTTGCCTGGGAGTCATGAAAAGTAGAGCTAAAGCGATCTGTCGATTAACTGATCAACAGAATCATAATCTGCACCTATTTTGATAATCAATTAATCATAATTTTTCAACCAGAAATAGTGAGAAAATGCCAAGCATTTTCTGGTTCCAGTTTCTTTGTCATAAATCATTGCAAACTGACTATCTTTGTGTTTTGGACTTTTGGGTAAACAAAACAAGATATTTAAAGACGTCACCATACACTCTAGGAGGTTTGCGATGAGCATGCTTTCCCTATTGTGTGACATTTCATAGACTAAACTAACTGTAAAGATAATAGGCAGATTAAACGATTGTAAAAAATAATTTAGTTACAGCTCTAATGAGAATTTTCTCAGTATTTCAACAGTGTTACAAAGTTATTTATCACTGGATACTAACAGTCTGAGAAATAATCTGAGACATTCACTTTTACTTTCTTGATGAAGAATTAATTAAAAGACATTTTGGATATTCTTAGTGCTGTAAGATATTGTGATACGCTGGTCCTACAGGTCCTCCCTTGTCAAACATGAGGTGCAGAACAAGCTATGCTGTGACTGCACACATTATCTACAGCTGCTGTAACCAGGTGTCAGACATGTCTCAACCAATAAGATTGTATAACAGTCCAATATCAAGGCATGTTACTTATTTCTCATATTCCTGGGCAAGGTCAAAACATACATTATTAGCTCCATGTAGCACAACCACTTGTCCTTGCTGTTTATTTAGATGAGGCAATAAATAAATGCAATACTGCCACTGGTAGTAGGGTCTGTGACTGTGCACCAGGATGTGTAGAGGGTAAAAAACAGGATGGTGTCATGTGAGAAGAGTTACTGTGTACTCAAAGGGGAGGGCGGATAGCCAGGGGAGAGGAGATGCAAATACAACATTTGCAGTTGTTTGCATTGTCAGAAATGCCACAATTGCAAATAAATTAATAAATACAAATTGTATTCTTAGGAACAACAGGGAAAATATGCCTTAGTATCTCCATGAACATTTATAAAACAGTGATTTATGACAGATACAATGATCACAGATCAGTCTTCAGGTTACATGACATTTCAATTACACATGAAGAACATATTGGCATGAATCAGAAATGGTGGCATTTAAATAGCATTAGAAATGTTTCAAAGACGAAAGATATTTCTGGAAGACACCACGATAAGGTGCACGCTGAACTGAAATATTGCCTCTCCTTCCTATCTCTCCGGTCATGCTATCTATGAGGGCATAAAACCAATACCTAAATGGTATGCCTTGTAAAGCATCTTACTGAAGATCTATGAAGATCAAAACTTCCTTATAACATAAGAGATATGCTGGGATCTCAGATAAGAGACTTATGTACACATTAGATGTTAAGGATTTTGTATGTGAAGCCAGACTCCCAATCAGTCAACAGCCACGCCAAAGGTCAAATAAACTTACACACCTAACACACAATTTAGCAAGGTCGGTATGCAGCGCAAGGTGGAGTTACCCTCAGATTCAGGGACAGCAACTTCACGTAGTTACATAGTTTACAACATGGTTACAAAACTGTCCGTCACACTTACAAAAGGTCCTATATTTTCTGTGATAAATGCCAACATTAAAGACCATACTCAGTAGAACACGTGTAGCTTCCAAACACTGTGACAAAACAGTGTTGATGATATAACAGCAAGTTAAACAGACGGTATGGTTGTGAAATGCAGATTAGAATTTGCGACTGAGCCAAAAAGGTTGACTGAACCTACAAAAAGTAAAATGGCGTACACATGGGACTAATTTCGGTGCACTGTGGCTAGCTGAGGTAACCAAAACAAAGAGAATGAAATAATGTACATTTATTATTAAAGAGGAAAAGAATCCCACACAACAGGTAGTCATGTAACGTTACTATGGCTGTGAGAAGGTAAACATACACGCTGTCTTAAATTTACTAAACGACTTACATTACTGCATTTTAGAACAATTCAGCGAAGATGTAGGAACTTTTAACTACTCACCTACAGCGTACTGGACGCAGGTGTCCACTACCTTTGATCACTTCAGATACCAACTCCAGCAGCTGGGGGGCGGTAAGGACCGCGTGCTGTCGACGTTTACCGTAATGTTGGATGTAGCTCGCAAATTGAAGTCGCACACTTTCCCCCACAAATGTTAACGAATTGTTTTCACCTTCACACAGCAGCTACTTTCGGTAACATTTAGTAAATGTAGTAATTGTAAGCACTACAACAACAACATATATAGTATTCTCTACACACTCTGGGCAACATTATTTTTAGGAATATCCCGATAGCCTATACGCCCGTTATTACGGTAAGACGTA
Source organism: Gadopsis marmoratus (assembly GCA_036023855.1). Classification (NCBI taxonomy): domain Eukaryota; kingdom Metazoa; phylum Chordata; class Actinopteri; order Centrarchiformes; family Percichthyidae; genus Gadopsis; species Gadopsis marmoratus. The sequence goes on from JAVQJF010121421.1 coordinate 10,323, forward strand.
GCGTTACCATGGAATTTACGGAAATACATACGTTACTGACGAAAAGCAGCAGTGGACGCTCCAACTGGGTAGCATTGTTTGGCGGTAGAAGTAGGAATTTGTACAATTTAGTGGTTCTTCTGGGCACCGAGTGACTTATTTTCATTCTTCACACGTTTGTCTGGTAAGTAGATGTTGGTTAAATGGTATTTGTGAGGCCTACTTATACAACAGTCAAACAATGTTGTTTTAGCAAAGGTTAATTTAGCAAACGTGTCTGGAGGGAGTTTCTCGAAGTTAAAATCTGAGCTGTGCCAACCGAGTTTTGTTGTGGAAATAAGATTGTGAAACAGTCTGTAGTAACTCTATTACCCGTCTCCCAGATTATCTTCAGGCAGGACTAAATAACACTAGGCTACCTTCATGGGTGGATTAGATGCGTAAAAGGGAAGAAAGGGAGTGTATCACCAGAAGGACAAAACAAGAGATGTTGGTATCGTGTCCCGTGTAGGATAATCCCAGACTTGACCTTTCCAAGCTCGCCTGTGTAACAGCCTGAGCATGTTGACCTTACATGGTTAGGTTTACTGCAAATGTAGCTGTCTGCTACAGAGGACAAGCTCCATCCACTCTCATCCGCACTGGATGGCTACAGGGCAAAGATATCACATATGAGTTACAGTACGCTTCGGAGGTGAAAAGAATCACAATGCCTTTTTCTTTCATACAACAACATCACGTTGTTTCACATCTTTTCTCTTTGTCCTCGCAGGAAATGCAGCAGACGAGGAGCCTTGCCACGCCAAAGATGCCAACATGCAGGATATGAAACTATCTCAAACATCTAATCTGATATATTGGCCTGTCTGCAGTCAGCAAACATCATGTTTCTGAACAGGGGGACAAACCGGAGTAAATAAATCCTAAATCAATAGAACGTTTAGGGGAAAAGCCACCAGTTTTGGACTCTTGTGATTGTGTGACCTCCGCAGTGTTTTTGTACTTATGTAGGGAGTGAAGTGAATCTGGACCAAATAGACTTGTGTCACCATCAAATACAAACTAAACTAAAACAGCTAGAGGCCACGAGGTGAACAGACTGAAGCTTGAAGTGGTTTTCAGGATCTGCCCCTGAAGATGCTCCAGACTGGTAACTACTCGCTGGTGCTGCTGATCCAGCTGACACTGCTGGCATATGACTTCTTCGTTAACTGCTTCAGTGAACTCCTGAGAGGAGCGCCTGTCATCCAACTAGTGCTTTTCATGTAAGTCATTGAACTACATACTGAAACTAAGTTGATTTATCAGCCACTTGATTCCAGTTGACTGATTTTTGTTTTTAATGTTTGTGTCCGGTTATTTATTCAAACATGTGCAAACTTGCTTTCTTTTCTTAACTTTATCTCATATCATATCACATCATATCCTATGTTAATACTTAACTGCTGCATGGATAAGTAATTTAAAGCAAACCCTGCTTACTGTCAGAAACCAATATTACAAATAAACCAGTAAAATTTGTGTCTGCAGCATCCAGGATATTGCCATCTTGTTCAACGTGATCATCATTCTGTTGATGATGTTCAACACCTACGTGTTCCAGGTCGGCCTGGTGTCCCTGTTGCTGGAGAGATTCCGGGCTCTGCTGGTATTCTCTGCTCTTTACCTGACCCTCAGCATCAGCTTCCACTGCTGGGTGTTGGTACGCTTCGTCACACCACCAGACACTTGCACGTCAACTCTGTGCAAACACTAAATCAAAACAGTAACATTTTAAAGTGTATCTTAGTGAAATATTGATATAATCAGTGTTATACATACGTGTCTGTGCATAATATGTATCTGTACAAAATATACATGATTAGTTTTTCTTTTTTCTAGAACCTTAGATGGATCGAGTCAAACCGTTTTGTTTGGACAGATGGTCTTCAAGCTCTTTTTGTTTTCCAGAGAACAGGTAATTGGTGGATTAATTCAGCGGTACATTTTCCATCACAACTAATCTATTTGCTGTAGTGTCTGCGGTCACTAAGTAACTGTACTTCTTTCTGTTAACAGCAGCAGTGTTGTATTACTACTTTTACAAACGCACAGCAAAATGTATGGGAGACCCGAGGCTGTATGAGGACTCTCTGTGGCTGCGTGACGCCTTCACCCGAGCTCGTCAGTGAAGAAGGGACAGCAGCAATATCATCATCTTAAAAATGACACTTGGAAAGCATTCTACTATTTAACATGTGGAACAAAGCAATTGGCTGGGGTTGAACACTGATGGACCTCACTAACAGGTAAAGAGGATGAAGCGAAGTCTCAGCCAGTTTGTGGGCAGCTAGTTAAATGGTTTAGTGGCAGGTAAGCCAACCTTGGCATGTGTAGTATTGTATTAATCAGGACTGTGTCTGTTAATCTATGTGGCCTTTGTGAATCAATTTGAGTTGCAGACTGAATGATGTTGCCTCACATGGCAAGTTAACTTGATCTGTGCTAATGTACCATGTAGAGCAATATGTAGTAATCATGTTGGAAATGTTATTCCCCACAAAAGGAGGAAATCGTTTGGTTTATTTCGCTTTATGTGAGGTTAGAATGTGTTGTTTACATGGTTAATGTAACATTAATAAGCCAATTTCCATGTGAACTCAGTTGTCATCGAGTCATGTTCCTGCCGTTTTTATTAAATAATCCTTCTCTAATCCATGTGTAATCCTTCATCACTAGGGTAGTCAGTATTATCCTGGAGACCAGGTGAAACAGTCTGTTCTATTTTTAACACAAAGATTAATCAGGGATTGAGGTTTTAGGTGCCACTACTGAAACGCACTATAAATAGTTGAGTGTGTCAAAATAACCTAATCTCAAGCACCCAACAGGTTAAATTGCATTGAACTTCAGGTCTCATCTCAATAAAAGTTAATTTTTTATATAATAATATAAAATGTACAAGATCCATGGATTATTGGAATCATTGTACACATCAGGCCCAACAAAGAAAGACACCAAAAGTTGTACAAATCCCCATTTACTTGTGAAAAGAAAACCAGAGTCCATATGATTCCAAAATCTTGTCAGTGCAGTCCAATTAAATCCAGTTTGTGTCCTTGCTTCCACTGGAATGTGTTATGTTCTTTTAGGTCACCCGAAACTGCATGAAACGAGAGAGAGGGACCAAAGATAACCACTACAAAACTGCTTCAGTGATTAAAAATATGAACTGTTAAGACTTTAATAAGATTTTAAATGTACCTTCATACATAGATGCCAACCCAGAGTAGTAAGAACAGCACACCAAAGCCCATGAAAAGTGAAGCCACGAGGGAGATCAGCAGCTCTTTGTAGACATCCCTGGTGTACTTTGTTGATGTCACCTCATAGCTGATGAAACATTAAGGGCTAGCTCATAAAAAAAAAGAAATTGCAGCCAACTTCTGTGTTCTTAACTAATGCCCTCTGCTGTGCAGCGTATTATGCAATTGTCCATAGCAATAGTGTTTTATATTATACTATGTATACTGTCATCCTGTATTCTTTAATGGCATTTACTTAATGCATTTACATTTGCATCAACTGAGTATAATTGAAATGGGTCTGTTTTACACCAGTGTTACTGACATAACCAACGTAAACAAACCTCTTACAGCATCTGGAAATACATATTATAGGCTTAGACTTAGTTTTTGTCTTAGTTTCAGTCATGGATTTAAATTTTTCTTTGGTTTACATTTTGATCAATGATTGCGCATCACTATGGTGTCAAAATATGCCAAATGAACACACTAGAGATATCTGTAATAATGCATTATTTTACAGGAAAACTGTGGACACTCTCTGACAAGTTCCATAGGTCAAAGTTGATGCAGGAAGTAATTCCGTAGTGTCAACAGACAGTTTGGGTAACAATTTTATCATTCAACTTTTCTAACCTGGAGATCTGTGTGCGCATCTGACTCCTTGTGCTGCTTGCCCCATCATACTTCTCTTTAGCAATGTCACCATGTCAGTGTAAAGCTAACTCTACTTTAAGTAGATGGACTACAAACATGTAAAGGCACCGATATGATCCATAACTCCATCTTTTACTGCAGGTTGCTATTCTGCAATATCCTAATGGTCTCTGGTGTGACCCCATGTTAACCCATTGACAGTGTTGTGTATGTAGATGCAGCGAAAGGATACACGAAGAACCAGGCTGTGAAGAACATGCCGATGGCCAGCAGGACGACAGTGAGGTGGGGGAACACAGCCGGGTTCACCGGGCTGGTGTATCTGGTCATAGCCTCGAGTTCCTGCAGCCACAGCAAAGACAGTGTCGATACAAGTGGGTTAGACAAGCTACAATTACAACACATCCACGACTGTCAACCTCTTAAGTTTGACTTCCTACCGCAATGTACCGGGTCTATTGCGTTTGATCAGTGTCGCAAAATAGCAAGAACTAGTCTGATTTTGATTTAACAGAGCGGCTACGTCAGTGAATTTGACACGAGAAGCTAACGCTCCTCTGCTAGGTTGCTATATTATGTAGCTACTCAAAGCATCCTTTCACACAGAATGCGCACTGTTTTGCTGTTGAAATTGCAAACAAACATGTACTGATAAACCGCATATAATTGTATATTAGAATTTAACTAATAAAAATAAGAGTAATTCTACCATTTTGTAATGAAGCGGAGCTCCTGTTTCTATGGTCCAAGATGAAAAGGCCACGTACTGACTAGCTCTTCCTGGTTTTTGACGTACAGGTGACGTAGGCTCGCCGGACATTGCGGAACCCTCAGTCTGGCCTCTCAGGCTACAAATCTCGTGTCTTTTTCCTGGATTTTCTTTTTCCAAACCAATATACCCATATATCGTGCACTGCATTATTAAGTCTAAACCTTTCCACCGCTTTGTCACAATAATTTGCTTTTAATGCTTGTTGTTTGGCAGCGGTGAGCATTCCTTTGCCTGAGACACTAAACTCAGGGCTAAGGGTTTATGACGCGCGCTACTGTTTATAAATCTTCGATTGCCATCTAATGGACAGATTGAACAATTTGTTTCCAGCTCATAAAGCAGTTGGACAATTAAACACAACAGAAAATTCAATCACACATTTATTTACTACATGCATTCATAGTATTACAGCATATTTTTTGACAAAACGCTTTGAAAATGTAATGATACAATGGGCTAAAACGATAAAGTAGTGATATTAAAGTACTTGAAGAATTTTAGTGTTATGGCATTTTCTCTTAACAAATAGTGCTAAAATTAGAAATGTATTTGCGTGTGTGTTTACATGCTTATCAATCATTTCTGGTCTCCATTAGCTAAAAGTTAATTTATTATTGATAATACAACAACCAAAAACAAATATCAACTATAAAAACAATATGATAAAACACATCAGATAAAAAGGAGCACTGGTAGTAACAAAAATTAACCTATACAGTTACATGTAATGCAGTACTACCAGAGTTTGTGAAAACAGTCTGGTGCACTGGATAGAGGAAAAGCAGTTCAAATATACAATGCAAAAAGTGCTACAGTGGTTTCATTATGCTAGCCAATGCATTATAAATAAGCTAAAATAGTACACTATACCCACTTAAGACATAATAATTATACTGAAAGCATTGTACAGCATCTTTATATTATAAGTCCCATAAACCTTTGTCTGATGGCTGTTGTTCCTATTTAATATTGATTTTACATTTGAGATACACTATTGGGATTTTCTTTTTGAACACAGACACATATGGATGTGTTTGACAAAAGCAAAAAAGCATGGTGGTTAAAGTAAGTGGAGAATGTCTTTAAAACAAGAAAGGATAATAGAAGAGAAACCTATATATGATTCAGTTGTGTTAAAAGTGTTATCACTGCATGTTCTTAATTGTATAGGCACAGGAAAAATATTTAAAACATCCAGTGAAATACACAAGTCCACAGTATAATGGCCATTTTTATCTCTAGAGCTCCTTCTCAGCTTTATGATCGAGACATTAAAATGGAATTTCCAAAGCAAAATCTGAATTGACTCTGAGCTGAGATGTATCATTTTAGATGAATGATTGGGCATACACCTGAAATGATATATGCTGTAAATTGCCTTAACAGCATTCTGTCCAGTTTGCAAAATACAGTGTAAGCTTTTCCAGTGTTGAACTTTCCACTATTAGATGCTTAGAGCTGTCAGTGTTTATACATGTTAATTTCCAGTGATTTGTTTACTTATCCAGTCTTATCGCATATCATCCAGTGAGTATCTCTCAGTGTGGTCTTCAAATGAGTGCCTTCATTTAAGGAACAATCATAAGGATTTCTGTGGAATTCTATGCATATGCATACACATTTAATGTAACAATTTGATGTTTCATTTAATGTCGCAGTATTGTGCAGTTTTCCCCACTCTGTACAGTGTTTAGTCAGATGCTGCTTGTGGAGACAGCAGACAGTTTAGTTGACTGCAGCAGCCTAGAACACAATGCTCCACTGTAGAGACTCAGGATTTGCCAGTATGCACTACTGAGGTATATTTTCAGTGCGAGTTGCAACCATTCACTGAGGCCTTCAGCAGAAGCCAATGATCTTCTCTCCAGTGTATAAAACTACTGAAAAGTGTTTTTGTTTTCAGTTGACACTGGTTTCAGTGTACATACAGATTCATCGTCTTGAAAAAATGAACAAAAATGTGCGTAGTGTCATCTACAGTATCTTAGCCTGGACTTCATTAAGAAACTTGAATTCTGCTAAAAAGTAATTATGGCTTATAGTAAGTATAGAAGACATAGGGATCAGTAATTAAGTGAGCTATAAACTTCTGGACGTTACTTACTCAATAGCAGTAAACAGTGACACAAGAGCGTTTTCAGTGACAGACAAAAGAAAACAGTGTTTCAAACTCCAGTGATCACAGCAAAAAGAGATGTCTTAATGCATATGCGTATGGAGGGGATTACAGTGGGGACAGTGGCATATAGTCTGTTCTGTATGAATATCTTTAAAAATAATGTACAATAATGAGATGAAACCCTATACCATATATACCAACAGCGTACAAACAGAACCACAAAGGAAATAAGTGGTGTATAGCAAAGGCACTAGGACATGTCGTCTTCCTTCTCACACACAGCTGCAACGAATGAGAAAATGGTAGTCAGAGTGTGATGAGGTTTCTTCTTCAGTGGCACAACTCACTTCACTCTGTCAATGAAAAGCATATGGAGATAAAAATCATTAAGCAGTCATTGACTTTACTCAGTGTATACAATACATTAAGCAAACAACACAGAGGAACAACGCAGCATCTACAGCATCTGAAAGTGCCTCATATTTGGAGGCCAAGTTTACTCACAGACAGGGAGACACGGAAATGATAGGTGATGTCCTGGAAAGACAGCATGGGCACTGACCACAGATGATGAGTCCCCTTGTATTTAAAGAAGTATAAAGAGGATGAGACATACTTACTGTGGTACAAAAACAGGACATATGTTTTGATTATATGATATATCATGGTGAAGTATATCATTATGTACCTTTGTTGATGTTCTCTGTCCACCATAGAGCGCTGTCTCTGTGTGGTTGGGGCATAAACGTCCCTTGGTGACTCCACACTGTTGCACCCACACACTGTTCATGGACCTGCATTGAATTAAACATGTCTTATGTCTCTGTGGCCTATTAAGGCTCATGTTTAGATACAGTGGAAATTTCATTTTTTTAGTTTAATGTGTAACACTTTGTTTTATGGATCTGTTATTCCCTAACAATTTCCTAATGCTTTCTTGAAAGTTACCTGTAAATAACTATGTAATGTGGAGCCTATTATAGGGGAAATGGCGATAGTAGTTGTTTATAACTGCAGCATTTAAAAGCAGTCATTGATTATCAGCGGAATTCCCTTGAAGCAACTGCTCCATTTAAACCCAAGTTAAAATAGATTCATCAATCATTTATTAATGGAAACTTCTTTTTAATTAATAACTGCTGAATAGTAAGCTTGCCTGGGAAAAAAATGCATGTCGACCTGCTGTGCACAGTCTGCATCACCCTCGGTTAAGCTACCTTAGCAATTAATTATAATTAATGAATTGGAAGTGTACCAATTAATACCTGTCTCTATTTTACGTATAATTAGTGCCACAATGCATGGTTCTTTACAGGAAACCTCCTAGGAAATTATTAGGAATTTATTCACCGTAAAATAAAGCATTGCCATTTACAGTTATGCAGATGGCAGTGTGATGTGTGTATACTCACGTCATGTGCAAAGTGATTTGTGAGATGGAGGAATTTCTCTTTCCATGGAGTGATACTGTGTAGCTGGAGTCAACATAGAAAAAATCAGTATCAGCATCAAGCATCAAGACCTGATCCAATACATCATCATCATTATCACATAACTGTAATTATCTAAGAGGCAAACATACAGATAGTGACGCGTTACAGTGACACGTTAAAGGGAAAACTTGAATAAATGAGTGGAGAAACAAAATAAATTCAGATGCATCCAGATACAACATGACGTGTCACTGAACACTTTGATGACTTTGAAAATGACGTGAATCATATGCTATGGCCTTCACAGTCACCAGATCTCGACCCGACTGAACACCTTTGGGAGACATTCACACCACCATCATCAAAACACTGAATAATAGAATTTGGAAAAATGGTGTTCATTCCTCCAGTAGAGTCCAGAGACTTGGAGAGCATTGAAGCTGTTCTGGCTGCTTGTGGACCATCACTTTACTAGGACACTTTATGTTGCTTATTTCTTTCATTTGTCACCCAACTGTACAATGTCAACTCAAGACTAGCAACCTTTAAGTGAATATACCTGCAGCTCTCGGGTGTTTCGCACCTTTGTGCGGTGATCTCTTGGTTTGTCTCCACGATATGTAGACTAGTCAGGGAGGGAGCTGATCTTTCTCCTGCAAAAGTAAGAAAAGCTGTAATATGAGCACTATACCCATAGCATTCCGTTGTACAGTATGCAGATAAGCTTTGTTTGCTGTTGTGAAACACATGGCTTTACTGTGTTTGCATACTGCATATTATGTGTGTGAAGAAAGTGGCGTGTGTTTGTGGAATTACCCTTTGTGTATAGGCTGCGTTGTCTGCGTGACACTGGCTGCTGACCTCCGGGCAGACGGTTGGTAGCTCCCGCTCCGCCCAGGTCTGTAGGTGCTGGTTTTTTGGACTTGGCAAAGTACAAAGGTGCTGAGGTGTGACTCAGACGGTTTCTAATGCGGCCATCTTTGTCCATTGGTCTGGACTTGGCCTTCTTATTTATGGTGCCTGGTGTGGGAACGAGGCTACCTAAATCTAGAGAAGGAAGAGAATTAACCTGCATTGAAGACAAATGTATATTACAGGAAAACATATGATATTTGCTTACTTACCTGGTGTGGATTGGTTGTTACTCAATGTCAAAGCTGCAGCTGATTGGTTGTTTATGGCTGCAGGATTTGTGAGAGAATGAGAAAAAGCTTTTCAAAACCACCAAACTTAGCACATTGGTCAGTCACTTAGTTAGGATCTCCACTCACCTGGTGCAGGGGTGGTGGACGGTGGAGTAAATGGACTATTGCGTGAGGATCCCAGTGCAGCCCTAGACCTGCACCAATCAGATTGCAGTACAGGAGGTCAAGAGCATGCTTTAGTTAAAATAATGACACATTTAAAACCCAATACATTTTAGGGTGTTTAGATACCTGACTCGTGATCTCTTTTCAGACATGACAAAAGAAACACCCAACTAAGCAATCAATGATAAGACTGAAAAAGTGGATCAGAAAATGAAGTAGCAAGAAAGACAGGTGTTGAAAGCATACCATGGGCAGACAGGTGGACAAAAAGTTACAGTGGCAGTGAAGATGGGCATCCAAGAGCCGTAGAGAACACAGGAAGGAACATAGCTACAGACAGCAGGAACAGATTATATAGAAAGACATTAATGAAGAAGTGGAAAATTGATTTCTTTCACAATAAAGTTTAAGTGTCTGTCTCCCTCAAAAGCACATACCCATCTTTCTCTGTGACGCCTCCTCTATGGTGAAGAGTCAACACATAAAGGACGGACATGGAAATTACGCTGTAGGGGGAATAAAGATCCAATACATCATCATATCACTACTAAAGCTGACTTTCTGTTTACCCACCACTCCCTCCCCAAACACATTTTGCTCAGTCTAACCTGAAGGCCATGACAATGACCAGTGCCAGGATGGTTCCCTGCATGAACCTCTGGCTGATGCAGCCTTGATCTGGGATCGGATTCTGCAATAAACACACAGATTACATTAAAGTAGTAAATCCTGCTTTTCACTTTTAACAAAGATATATTTACCTTTATCTTTATGTATTTCATTATGACCACAGACCTTGCTCCCAGGTTTGACAGGCTTCTTCTTGAGTGGGCCGCTTCCTGTTCTGCTGAAATAACTCCCTGATTGGCTACATGGACGAGAAAAAACACAGGGATTTATTGATTATTTTCTGCCTCATACATGATTCTCTGTGTAATCTTGCTCTGAAGCGTTGCGCTCACCTGACAGTGCCTCCACTCACACTGCTCTTCATGCTGTCAAGGCGACGCAGCTTGGCCAGTTTTCGGCTCCAGCGCTCTAGTTCATCTATACGAGTCTCCAGGTTGTCCGTCAGCTTACACAGCTCCTTCACCGCTCCCACGTTCTCCATGAAGATACGGTCCTTTGAAATTAGAGGGAGAGCTTTTAGTGTGTATTGACGTTATTTGTGTGTGCGCTGCATGTTTATGTGTGTTCATTACCTTGTTGACGACTAACAGGTTGGGAATTGTTTCTCCATTGGCGCACACCACATCACCCCCTTCTTTCACTGCTTCAGGCAAGATTTGCTGAACCTCTTGAGCGATCACTCCTGCAGGAAGATATAACAAGTACTGAAGCTTAAAAGAGAGCAGCAAAAGCACGATGACATGCAAAGATACAGGACACACTTGCATAGGAATGAACAGACAGATCACATATTAAGACACTGAGATGACAACATGATATAGAGTGTACAAAGAAATGAGATGATTGGGGCAAATGTTTTAATTTGTTATTTATGAAGTCGTTACCAGTCTCTGTAGTGTTCTCTATGCCCACGGTGGCAGCAAACTCAGGCTTGTATTGATAATGGACCAGTCTCATCTGGGAAATCCGTTTCAAATTGTCTGTGGTATCGACCTACACACAGACAGAGTAACAATGACGTCCATGCAGATGGTATGAAAACACTGTGCTCATGTTGCAGATGAAAACATGTCGATCAAGTACAATGAAAAGACGAAACTCAGAGTTAAACTGCAGCATCAGCAGTGCAGAGCATGGGCATTTGGATGACACGATTCATGATGACAAGCACATGAGGCACACAATTACACACGCTGGCAGTTTGGAAACACACACACAAACACACACACCCATTTAGATACACAGTATCATCCTGACCTCCTGGACATTTTCTTTGGCCCTGATGTCAGACGGGTGTACCAAGGAGCCCATGACCTTCAGGTTACCATGGACAACGAGGGCCTCATCTGGCCGGTCGGTGTTAATGCCGACTCTTCCATGGTGGTAGACTGAGTCTGACAGTTGGCCACGCTGCCACAGCACCTCGTTGTCGCTTTCAAACTGGCCTGGGTTGGATGCCTGTAACAGAGAGATGAGAGACGGTGCGCAGACAAACAGTCGTTCAGATATTTCTAAAAGATCTAAATAAATGCAATCATTTTTTAAAGCAATAGTTCAACATTTTGGAAAGTATGCTTATGTGCCTTATTGAGAGAGTTATATTTGAACAGTGATACCATCCTTCCCTGCACTGCTCCCAGTTAGGAAAGGTTCGGGGCACAATACCCCCCATAAAACAACCTGTCGTTCTCACACTTGTTATTGTTGTGAGGTTTAGAGGTGCTGGTAGGCAGATGTTAATGATGTGCAACGTTTTGTTGGGGAGACTATCTGTTTTTCCATTCTCACTCTTTATGCTAAGCTAAGCTACCCAGCTGCTGGTTCCATCCACATATTTAACGTACAGATACAAAGTGAGAACGCAAATACTTTCCAAAATGTGGAACTATTCCTTTAACAAAGATGTAAAAGACTGACTTTACATTAGACTTTATTGTTTACTTATTGTTTAAACTGACTGAATAAACAAAAAGATTTACTAAAAGTTGGTCTCCTTTAAGCATATTGGCTAAAAACAAGTAAAGGATTGGGTAGCTTTCAAATAGCTCCAGTACTTCTTAAGCTCATGTAGTTAACTACACATTATAATTCCATGCTTTACACATCTGGAGTAAAAACAATAGCATTGCTGTCCAGTGAAATCCATGTATGGATGTCCAACACATGGGGATTTTTAAATGTTTTAGATCAACTGTAGAATCAGAAGTTCCTTTATGGGTTAAGACAATTCTCTTAATTCTTAAATTAAATAAATAATTTAAAATCCCATTAAATAATCTGCCAATACATGCATTGCCACAGAGCTGAAAACAAGGTTGTTTGTCTTAGCTGTTGAAGATACATGGTTTTTGCAACAGTACACTTTGTTTTATAATTTGAACTTTCCTAAACTGTGTGTTTTGGAGTGTACATAGTGTGCTGGGGATCACAGTCATGCAGATCCAAGGAATGGAAAGACAGATAATGGAGCAGATGTTGAGATCTACACTGTGATTTTGATTCAGATATGTACAGTAGACCAAGAGAAAGGTGTCACATTCACAAGGGATATGATTGTTGTAGGAGGCAGACAGACATGGCCAGACGTTACCCTGACGATGATCCTCTCAGACACTTGAGCAGCCACAGTGTAGCTCTGACTGTGGGACTGAGCATGAAGCGCCACCACCAGCATGAAATACCTGCGAGGGCAAAAACATCAGGAGGAGCTGTGACTATTGGAGCTTTGATTGGATCACCGTGAATCATGTGTTTACATGTGAGGCAAGTCTTTCACCTCTGGTCAGGGTTTGGTTTGCCCTTCTTCCTCATGTTATTTGCAGTGGTCTCGCTAAAATGGAGCCGCCCCACTGTGACCTTTGTGACCTGCTCTGAGGGCAGGGTGACCCTGGGAGAAACAAAATCACAAATACACTACGTAAAAAAATCCTCCTTCTACAGCTGTATACTGTTTCTACTTCAGTTAAAAAATTGGCTCACAATGTTTCAAGTCTTTTTCGTGTCCGGGCCCCAAGTTTTAATTTCCTGTAATCATTCCTCCTGATGATTCAAATCTCTTCCTTATGTGCTTTCAAAGTAAGTGATGTGGGACAAAATCCACAGTCCTCAATCTGAACAAAAAATGTATTCAAAAGTTGATCTGAAATTAATATGAGGCTTGAGCAGTCTGAGTTCAAGTAAATCAAGTGGATACCATCATGTTTTTAGTTCAAAGTTCCCCCTTTGTGTTACTATCATTTCTTTGCAGCTCAACACGGAAACAAAAAGAGGGAAATTTATACTAAAGGGACTGTAACTGAAAGATACTCAACTCACTTTGTTTGTCTAACTGAGGCTGCTGCTCATATTAGCTTCAGATATTTTTCTGAATAGATTATTGCACAAAACAAAGAGTGACGATTTTGTCCTCCATCACTATTTTATTTGAATGAATATGGATATTATTAATGGATATTTTAATGAACAAAATTAATATTTACAGCAAGCAAAACCTGCTTTAATATACATATGAGTACCTGACAATTGTTTTAGGACAGGCTTGAAAAATCGTGAACCTTTCCTTCAATGTGTTCAGACTCACAGCACTGGCTTAAAGGGTCTCTTGCTGCGGTCAGACTGTGACTGCTCCACACTAATAGACTGATTCATGGCCTCCACCTAGAAATGAGGAGATAATTAAAATATACACTACTTACACCGTAACGATTGTCTTGTCGGTTGATGTCATGTCCACTATTTTGCCTTCACTCACCTTTACTCCGTTGAGTTTGAGATAGAAGCAGTCGATGGTCTGCAGGCCTTCACTTGTCTTGATGTACTTGGGGTCTCCCAGCATGCCTACATATACTGTGACCTGGAAATGGTTCTTCTTCTGGCAAACAAAAGCATCGTCAGCCAAGGAGAAGTTGAAGCCCTTGTCAGCATCAACACGGTAGGTCGGCATTGGACTGAAGAGAGGGAAAAAGATTGTGACACATGAATAATGTGAATAGGAGGCTGGCATTTGTTGTAAGAAAAGTGAAAAAAAAAGACCTTGCTGCATAATGCAGAGTTTTGCCATTTGTATCACCAGGGGGAGACTCTTGAGGTTCATGCCCTCAGAGAGACGCATGTGGATAGAGTGTATCTGATGTATTCTATATGGGGGCGCTAATATGGAGAGGGTAAACTTGACACCTTTATTATTCTCTTGTGATGTTAACATAAAATCACAGACACACAATCACATTTTTGTGTATATAAAGTCTCCTCATTGGTAGAGACTGCTGCATAGGTGCCTGGAGGCCCCTGGTCAGTTTTGGTGCCATGTCTTTATGACACTAAGGACTAACAGCTTTTGAAAGACTCAATAAATCTAATTTAAAACAAATTAAAAAACCCTGTTCCTTTACGTAAGTGTGGTGTGCTAAATGTTGTGATGGGCAACCAGGTGGTTTTGATAACATATCTGAAAGGTCTTGTGAGTTCATTTTAACCTTCCTCCCTATCTATACTTCTTTCTATTTTGGCATTGCAAAAGCATAAGTAGGTGAACACTAATTTTTCCCTTTACCCCCTCCTCACGTTGTCTTTCTAAACCGAAACCCTGCACTCATTCACTCCCCCGCACAGCTCACCTCTGAGGAATTTGTAGACTTCTGTAACCCTGCTATTCCTTTGCCACTGCCGCTGTATACTTTGTTGAATTATTTATTTAACCAATTATAACTTCTTTCATTTCTGACTCTCTGCAGTCCCCCCCCCCAAAAGAAGACCTCAAGATGTTCAGATATGCCAAAATAAATTCCACCCACAGCTCTTTGCAGTTTGCGTCATATAGTGGTGTCCACTTGTTCTGCTGGTGAGGTTGCCACTTAATGCACTGATAGTTTGGGTCCAGGAAGGCATTGTCTGCATCCTGCATTAAACCTGTGACAGACAGATTGAAATAGCAATTAAAGCAAGACAGAAGAATGTTAAGAACGTCCGTCACTGTTCTGTATAAGTGTTTTTCTGTGTGAGAGTTAAAGGGTAGGTAAAAGCAGGGCCCTGTTCTTCAAATGTGGCTCAACTCATTCAGGCTAACATGCTGTTATCAGGCTAAAATAATCCTGTTTATTCCCATCCAGCTAATTTGGTTCTTTGAAAGCAGCTTGACAATTAATTTGTTGAGTTGAGTAACGCGCTTGTATTTTGAAATAAAGGCAAAATGAATATAGGGTTGAAACCATCATCCGTGTTAATATAATTGACTGAGTTGCTGATCTTGTGATTTCAGTTACATGTGGTAGATGTGTTGGGAACTGTCCCAGCTTGCTCTGGGGCAACTGATTCATCCACATAAGTCTAATTTTTGTGTTCCTGCATTGTTACTGGTGTCACTACAAGTGATGTACAAGTGATGTTGGCTGCATGATTGATTGCGGTTCCCAATAGAGTGTCCTTTAAGTGAAAATCATAAGACTGCCATGAAAACGAAACCTTTCGAAAATCTCTTAGAAGGAACATTTATTGAATGAACACTTTTCAGAAAAGTCAGTTCTGGTGTTAATCATTTAATGTTTTATTGTTCAAATGACAAATTCCTATTTTAATGTCAAATTAAATGCCTTGTCTGGCTCCATTGTTCTGTTAACAGTCAGAATCTTTTTAGTTGAGTTTATTTGCTCACAGTCTCAAACTACATTTGGTTTGGTTCTTTTTTAATGTACACATTTTTATTTTGTTGTTATTGTTATTATGTTTTATCGTGTATAGGTAATGCTTCATTGTGAACATTTTATTGTGATAATTACACCAACAGATTATAGTGATTTTACAATAACCTGCATGCTAACCATTTGTATTTGAAAAGTAGTTTACGTATTGGGTTCAGCCTAAAAGGTCTTGCTCATCACCCAGCTCCCTGTCAATAAGTCTGCACTTTTGCCGGTTTGGGCTGAAGGACTTGTTGCTCTGACAACAGTTCCAGATGGATTTTAAACCAGCTTCGAAGAACCAAAAAATCCAGATTCGTGTCAAATCGTCAACATTCTGGTCTGGATAACTCTGTTATCCATGTACGAAGAACGGGGCCCAGGTGAGCGTGAGGTAGAGGAGGCGAGAAAGAGAAAAAAGATGCCTGCCTACCTGGTTCTTGTTTGATGATACCTGTGAGGATTTGGGTATTGATGGTGCTGTTGGGAGAGTCAGAGTGCTTCCTCTTCTTGGCCTGGTGAACAGGGATGCTGCTGTGTGAGGAAATGGAAACACATTACTACTCCTTCCCATTATCCCTTCTGTTCCATACAAGCTGGGCAGCACGACCCTCCCTCTCTCCCTCCTGTATAGCTTCATAACTCACTCCTGCCCCTGAGGATGCTGCAGTAACTGATGGAGCATCTGTGTCTGCTGCATGTCTCCACTTCCACTTGTGGCTGGCCCAATAGGATACTGTGATATCATGGGCTCAGGCTTCAGGTACATGTCCCGATGCATGCTGGGATAGTGCCCGTGTGGTGGGAGGGGTGGCGTTGGCGTCATGTGACACATGTTCTCTGGTGTCATGGTCCTGATCATGTGAGGATCTAAAAGACACACAATGAGGATGGAGAATCACTTTTACACTTTGATAAATACTGTTCTTCCTTGATCACACACAGAATGCAGCTTTTTCTTAGCATTTCAGACTTCAGATTATTCTGCTTCCAACCTTGTCTAAAGGAGCTTTCCATTGTTTCAAACTAGAGCACTGGAGGGATGCCCATCAGATAACACTATTCCACACCTTTTTACTAATGGGCAAGACCAACACAGGTGTGTGAGCGGCAAGAAGTACACAATAACTTTTTGAGTACCGTTGTTCAACTTCTATGTTGAAACAAGCCAAACATGCACTGCTTGGAACACTTGAAATGAAAGTTTATAAAGCCGAGTTCAGATCATTTTATTTAGTTGATAAAATCCATTTTCCAGACAAATTGTGTAAACTGTTGATTAATAAATGATGGATACATGCTGCATTCAATATATTGATTGGTTTGCACATGAAGTTGATTTTCTTTTTTGTCTTGTGTCAAAAGTGATGAGTAACAGATATTGATCTAAGCAGAGGGGTGGCTGTGACCCACCTACACCTTCAATACTTCAGTGGCTTCCTCTGACTCGTCTGTGTGCAGTTTACAGATTAAAGCACTGTTTCTGTTTATATATACATTTATATTATATGTTATATGGTCTCGTTTGTGGGTGCTCTCTCTCTCACACACATTCTTCCTTACGCATTTTTGCAGGGAAAGGAAAGCATGCGTTACTTACCATTCACCTGCTGTGGAGAGTACGGCTCTGAGCTGGAGTCTGGGGGGGACTCAGGTAGTGTCCTAGAAAAAACAGAAGGCAGTGGATGTTATAGTCACACAAAAATGTAATATTTGAATTTCGATAGAAATCCTTAAAGAAATACCATGCTTGAAGTTGGCAAGCCCCTTCTCGTATATTGTTCTTATTTTCTAAACAGCCATTATATTTAAGGGACCAGAGTGAGTGTAGGCGTTTTTGCAGGATGTAATTTGACTCTCTCTCTCTGTCCGTTATCAGTCTCCCTCCCCCTCTTGACCAGCTAGTACTTTATTTGTACAAATGAAGCTTAATCAAGTATTGATTGCATAATGGACCTGTAGTAGGGTGTGTGTCTGGTTTCGTTGCATGCTTTAAAAGAAAAAAATACTGCATCATCTGCTGCAACTTCTGCCTGATTTCATGTTTAAAATGTGAGTTGCAGGACATTTCTTGAACACTAAGTTCAACTCATGCTGTAATTTTCTCCTTCTTGTACCTCTATCCATCTACCTCCCTTGGTATTTCGCTCACCCTGGAGCGTAGTGGCCCCTGTGCTCAGGCTTGACGTGAGCCTGCTGTTGCTGCTGCTGTGCCAGGCAGGGGTAGCTGTGTCGGAGGCCCAGGGATGGATCTGGAGGGTAAGCGTTCTGACAGTTAGGGGGCCCAGGTAGAGGAGCTCCTTGGCGCAGTGGAATAGGGGGGCTCACACCACACACCAACCCCCCAGCAGAGGACACTCCTGCCTGGGGAGATAAGTAATTTGGACCTGGAGCGCTGTGGACCTCTGAGAAACAGCTGGGAGACAGAAGAAGAGGATGAAAAAAAAATAGGACTGGGATTAGCCTTATCAGAAAAAACAAATTCCTTTGTAACGACATGATCTGATTCGGTTGGTGCATGTTGTTTTGACATTGCTGGGTTGGTTTGGAGTCCCTACTGACATGTCAGTGCTATCGTCCTCCTTGCTGATGTACTCTTCCAGGATACTGGTGTCAATGTTGACTGGCTCCAGGGAAGTGGTAATATCATGACCTGTGGTGAAGGGAGGGTCGGGAACACAGAGGGGAGATGGAGAGCATCTGGGAATTAGCAACCGGGAATCTTTCAGCAACTCCACACACTGCCACATCAGCTCTAGTCTCAAAACAAACTTATGTTGTAACAATTCACTGTAAGGCTTATTTTATTATGAACTCAGGTTATTTAATATTTATAGCTTTTTCTGTACAGACCTTGATTACATTGTACCAATGCTTTTATATGATGACATTTCACAATCTCTGGCTGAACATGTAAAATAGAAGAGTTCTGATTTGCTTTCTGAGACTTTAAAGATTAATGTTACAGGAATGGCCAACAGCCTAAATATGTGTTAGTAGTCAGCATTGCATTACATACTGATGATTCAGAACAACAAAAAAGTACAAAAGTACAAAAGGTCCTAACCAAGTTACTAAACTACACTACATGATGAACTAAATCAAAAAGGTTGCTTTTTCTCATTGTCTGTGCTATGATTTTGAATATTTTTATACAAAATATATACAGTATATGTAGTATAGTATTCTAAAAATTCTTATATATAAGTAATTTTTGAATTTTCTAATGCTCCCCTTACTTCCCCCCAGGGTCATTTTCACTCTTTTATAGCCAAAGCCTCACAAATCCCAAACACATGACCCCACTAAATCTTTAAAACACCAACATGTAGAACAAGCTCTTGCTTAAGCATATATTTAGAAAAGAGTAAATCATTTAATATAAACCGACCTTTCCTTACAGCACACAGAGTATCCAACTCAAATGTTACGTGAGACAAAGTTATGAATAATTTTTTTAAAGCTGTCACCAGTTGTCCCAAACTGCAGGGAGGGGGTGCAGGGTGGAGGGGGTGAAGCAGAGGGTAAGGACCTGGTATACAGGGGGTGGGCAGGCAACCCTCTCTCTTTTTCTCTCTCTCTCTCTCTCTCTCACACACACACACACACAGACACTCTCTCTCTCTCTTTGATTGATTAAGCAGCTACTCAGTTGGGAATGCAAAGAATTTTTGTGTTAGCATTGGAAAAAATCTCCGTTTCCCTCTTTTTTTTTGTCTTCCACTGACTATTCACTCTTCATCAGAAACCCAACTGAAATGTCCTTATTAGTATTGTTGTCACGGTTCCTCTCCTAACTCTCTCCACACACATTATTACCATTCACCACTATTAATTTAATGGGCCATGTAATCTCGTGAATAATATGTGCTTTGTCCCATCTAAAGGCAGAACTGACAGTATACAGAAGCATAAACATCAACATCTTACAACCTTCAGTCATTAAAGCCACAAACCAAATCACTGGTCTCCAACCAATCAAATTAAGAACACCCAACATTCTATTGTTTAGCAATATAAATCCTTGTGTTATCATATTTTTTGAGAAAACTAGCGTGTTTACACTGACTGGCTTTCTTTGCTGGATAGAAACAGATGGTTAATGTCTCTTAATACGTGCCAGTACAAGGGTAGAAAAGCAGGATGGTTCCCCTTAAATAAGATCCAGATGTGCACCCCACCCAAAGAGGCAGTAAATCTAAGCTGGCAGGCCTGATAACGAAAAATAGAGGTATGAAGGGAGAAGGGAGGGTAGATAGATGGAGGATGAGGAGAGTGGGGGCAAGATAGACAGAATCCAAGTTTGATGTCTAAGGATGGAATGGAAATGGAAATGGGAAAACTCACAAGGAAAGCCGAGGACAGAATATGAAACAGGGCTGTGGTCAAGACATCTTAGTGTCCAAAAGAAGTCCAAGGCCGAGCACAGTTGAGTTCAAGTCAAGTGGCAGAAGCTCAAGACCTAGACTAAAAATCAAGTCCTCTCCCAAAACCCAAATGAGTCTATTCACTATATTTGTACCTTTATACTTTTAGAGTTAGCTGTTACGTACACTTTCAATCAGGCCTATCCATGGGAAAAAAATGTGCTGTAGGCATAAAATAAAACCTTTTGTAAAGTAAGACATGGCTATAGCTGGAAACACATTCTGTTAAACAGCTGCAAATAGAGATGTGCCCACTATCTAAATTTGTGATTTGTGATTTTGGGAAAAATAAAAACATTGACTTGACTTAGGTATAGTCCTGGAAACAGACATTCAAAACTATTTAAATGACTAAAACCTGCAAGAACAATTTTTTTTTGCCACTTAGGGGGCAGCGGAAAGAAGTTGTGAACACAATGACATATGACAACTTTCACGTTGGTATGACGAACTTGTTAGCTGTTGCTTATTTGCACACGCAGTAGATATGGAGCAACGTTATCATTCATTAGAGTTGTATTTCTGTCAACTTGGAGAATGTAAGTCACTCTGTTTCAGCTCAGTTTGGTCTCTACCAACTCCTGAGGGAAATAGCTGTCTCTTTAGCTTCTAAATGCTTAACTCTGTCTGTCTGCTGTTTGGTGCTGAGCAGGAAGTGTGCTGTGGCTTTATCAGAGCTTTTATTTTGCTGAAAACAGCTGATGGCTGTGGCCAAAAGCACTTTAGTTAATTTGTTGCAGTTACCCTTCAAGAAATTGGGGCATGTGAAAATGAATGTTTTAGATGCCCATGTTACAACTTTATGTATTTATTAGATGAATTAGCAGTAGCATTAATGTTTAGACTTAATGGTTAACATTTTCTGCAAAGATAAAGAATATATTGTAACTGCACACTGCACAAAAATCAATGGTAATCATATTTGTAGCCTCCATCTATTCACCTGCATGTATATGTCTGCTGTTGCTTATAGTCATGTTAAGTTATATTAGTGAAAACTACTGAATAGATAAAAAACAAAAAGCCTAGTTAACTAAGTTGATCACTGTGTTGATGGAAGTTAACTGTGGACAGTCCATATATGTATATTGAATGCCGGACTACACTGTGGAAGTAGGATTCATTGGTGAGACAGAGTCACAGGAGCTAGGGATGCAAGATCACATGTATAAAAATCAAATGGGACCTGGTTCAACATCTAAAATCCAAAAGTCCAAATCCTAACAAACCTACAAAGGCATTGAACATGTTGCAAAGCTGGACTAGAGACCTGAGTACTACAGCCCTGATCTCTAATCTCTAATAACTTTGCAGTTGATGAACATGCTCACTGAGCGATACACTTTGTAACATTCCACAAACAAGAGAGTTTTTGTCTTTACAGTGTGCCCTGTCTCATCTGCAGTGATTAAAGGAAAGTTCTCAGTAATGCTGTCAGTAACCATTATTCTTGTGCTGGTAAAGAATAATACAAACATAAACTAAGTAACTGTAAACTCTAAAACACCAAATCAGTTAACTTTAAATTAGTGTGAACTGGGTGTGTAAAGTTCGCTGCCCTCTATGTTTACTCTGTCCAGCTGTGTTCAACAAGGAACAGTGAAATGATTGTCTGTCCAACTTCGATACAGACTGGCCTTTTGAGAGATTAGGGGCTGAGAGGGGAGCGTGTGTGTAAGCATACGGGTGCATGTGTGTGTATGTGTTTGTTTATTTGTTTGTTTGTGTGTGTGCATGAGCGTGTATGTTATGCCACCATTTCAATGCCTGGGTTGTCAGCAGAGTAATATTCTAAAATGAACACAAACAGAGGACAGAGTGTGTGAGTGCCCATTAAACATGGTTTTACTTTTACTTTTTGTTTTTTTATATTTTTTTTATTTAACATGATAGTGTATAATGTAATTAGCTTCTTTTTTATAGTTGTATTAACTATTATTAAGGCTACAGACAGGCAGGAAAAAGCTGTGAAGGAATGTAAAAGTTGAACAAACTTCTCATGTGATTTATTTTTTACCATATTTTTGCCTCCAAATTAGATTTATATGTACTCACATGTATGTGTTAATAATTAAACACTTTCAGCAGAGGAACAAAGTCCGTCTGATTATCAAACAGTTAGACCAGAATGAACTTGGCTGCACACCCACAACACAAACCCTATACACACATATTCTACAGACAGTGAATACACTTTCTAAGAGATTTAACATCAAATTACGTACTGAACCAATTTTAAAAACGCTTTGCAAGAAACATCAAAAGTGATGCTTGTAGAATAATTCAAAGTATTATATGACAGTTAATTGCCTACAGCAAATTAACATGCACTATAAGTCTATGTCCGATATCTTGATGCACTTTTGGAGATCATTTTCAATAGGCCAGATTTGAATGACGTTCTCTATTTTTGTTTCTCCCTCTAGCACTTTAACACAAAAATAAAAAAAAACAACCTGACGGATCTTAGTAAAGCCAATATAATCAATGTACACAAGCAAACAATCTCTCAGCTGTTTTACAAGATGCTGCACAGTCTAGGAATACAGGGATTGTTGCCTACAGTGTACAATTTAACACACATACAGACACAAATAGTAAATGAAAGGAAAATCAACACTAGAGAGTGTTAAGACAGCTCTGACATACAGCTTCACAGACCTCCATTTGTTTACAGGACAGGTTATTGGTAAAAGAGTGAAGAGCATCACTGTGACACAAAGTCGCTCATCAGGTAGGGACTAATAAATCACATCTACAGAGAAGCAGAGCGGACAAAGCGGCAGAGTACCTGCGCGTAGCCAAAGCATGTTGATGTCCTTGAGATGAAAGCACCTGAAACAGAAGATGAGAAGAACAATTCCTCTCTATTTTTTTTACATGTTTCCCCACTCGGGCTGGAAGACTTTCTTCTGCAGACCTGAGAGACGCCGATCAGGGTAACAAATGTGTGTGTGAGTGTGTGTGTGTCTGCGCGTGCATGCCTATGGGGAAAAAGCATATTGTGTGAGTGTGTCTAAGAAAGACTCGGAGAGTGTTATAATGAGGATTATTCCCCAGTCATGAGAAAGGGCTGTACCAGGCTACCACACACAGCCCTTGTCGCACACAAGCACTGGTCGCACCGCTGGACCTGGCTCAGGAGATTACAGGAGTGACAAGGCTGGGACCAGGACACGGCGGCAAGCCTGGAAACGAAACACTGCAAATGTGAGGTTGCACGCTAGATAGACTTACAGAGCATTGCGAGACAGAGACAATGAAAGAAAATGAAGAAGATATCGAGGAGGAAAAAGAAGAGGAAGGTATAGAGGAAGATAAAAAACAAAAAGATATGGAGCAAAATGAAGAAAAAGCACAAGAAGAGGAAAAATCGGCTTATTAGACTGATGATGTTCAGAATTCTGAATCTAGACAATCGAGAGAATAGGCTCATGTAAACTAAACCTTTTTTGCTTTTAACTATTGGATTACAGCGAGGGCAATTCTGATGAACACCTGCAGTCATTATGGGTGTGCTTGGGTTATACACATCTGTGGCAATATGCTATAGGATGACACTCAGGATGCAGACAAACATCCCAACACTCTGATGCTGCACACCATGTTTTTAACCCATAACAATCACTCTTTCACTTATTACACACAAACACACACGTGAACAGAAAAAAGAGAATAAATCTCATGACGTCCAGGTCAACCACAAACATCATTCACTGGCTGAGGATTACTCAGTTGGCAGTCAGCCCTAATGGGAGTGAGGCACAACAATGAAAAATTAAACCTACTCGTAAGCACTGTAAGCCTGGCTGCTCAAAAACAATACATTCCTCTAACTACAATTCACTGCTAAACCTATAAATCAGAGGAGCCATCGAAACTTGTTTCACACAGGTTTTCCAAGATGGATGACGGCCTTCGCATCCATGATTCACAACTACTGTGGGAGTACAACGGGGCTTAATAGGAATTTTGATATAGCACGGGTGATGAGATGTTGATCTTTTAAAGATAATATGAGTAAGAATGGGATTAACTCTCCTTCAGACTCACATGTTTAGGAGGTAAATATGTTCAAAGTTTTGTATCTGGCAGGTATAGTTTGACAACAGTATCTTCCACCTAAGTTGCTCATTTCAAATTGAGCCACATTAGCAGCAAGACTCTGAGGATGGCAATGTCCTTGTGTCAGTCAGTTGGTCGGTTCACCTCCGTCAATCCAGACTGAGATATCTTGACAACTAGTCGAAACATTGGTTGAAATCCTCTTCAACCAATTGTCCAGTGACAATTGTATGCTTGCTCTAGATTGATTATATATGTTTGCCTTATGCGTTTGTCCATTTTGACTCTGGTGAAAATATATCTTGGTAACAATTGTGTCATGAAATTCGGTACAGACATTCACGGTCCCCAGAGGAGGAATCCTACTGACTGACATTAGTGGTTGCCTGACATTTAGTGCCAGCATGAGGTAAAATGTCTTGGAAGCTACTGAATGGATTGTCATTAAATTTGGCGCAGAGATTCGTGCCCATGTCAGGATGAATTGTAACAGCTTCGGTGATCCTCTGACATCTATACTTTTGGGGCAAAATCGCCAAAAAATACGTTGGTTCCAGCTCCTCAATTGTGAGGATGTGATGGTTTTCTTTGTCTTATGGGGCTGTAAACTGGATATCTTTGGGGTTTGGACAAACAAGACATTTGAAGGTGTCACATAAGGAAATTGTGATTTCACTTTCACTTCTTTCTGATATTTTATAGACCAAACAATTACTTGAAAAAAACTGACAGATTAATTACATGAATGAAAATAATTATTAGTTGCAGCCCTGTTTCTGACATCAGTATTTAACTCAAAGCACTGCTGTGCCTAAGTACAGCCTCACAGAGCCGCTACTGGGGCTGTAGACTCTTATTCTAGTTTATATATATATGCAGTCGAATGTCTGCTGGATCCACATTTGTTGCAGTGGCAAAAAACGATTCAATTGAATAGTTTCAATTGAATTCAGTTTTATTTATATTGCGCCATACCATAACAAAATTGTCTCAGAGCACTTGCTCATATAGAGCAGGTCTAGACCGACTCTATTCCTCTGTATAACTATTTCTTGTAAGTAAACATTGTACATGAATGTTTCAAGTCCAGTGCACTTTGTCTTAAGGACGACGGATGAAAATGTAACACAGGCAGTGTGGGTTGCTGTGAGTTTGGTTGACTTAGGATGGGGCATTACTTGGAGTAACACAACAGCAATAAATGCCACGATCCTTTGTATGTTCCAACATGGCTCTGTGAGTGTGCGGACAACTTGGTGGTTCAGCTGGGTTGCTCTCAACAGGCCAGTCTCTCTCCACTCTGAGTCTGCACTATCTCACCTCCTCACCCTGTCTGCTCACTGTCACTCTAATGGAGTCAGAGAGAGCGAGAGCCTGGGGAAGGCCAAATACTCGAGGAGAAACACCAGTCTCACCTCGTTGTGTTTTAACAGCCACCAGGGCTATGCCAGGAATGTACACTGTGCATTAGTGTGAATGTATACATATTTCACTAATCCGATTAAAACACACTCTATCAGTGCCGAAATCCATTACAGTGCTGTGTGCGTGTGCTTATGTGTGAGTGTGTGTCTCTACTTCAGGTAAACGGCAAGATGAGCACGGACACTAATCGACTAATTATATAATTTTTTAAAACTGAAGACTTACTGACTGTATTTTTTATAACCAATTTAAATTGAAGGTCGATTGCCTAAAGCTCTGAATCCAAGATTTGAGAGAGATATCATAGAATTAGGAGATTGATATCACCATTAGTTAAAAGAAATAACAAGTTAAATAGGAAAAAAGTATCTAAGGCGGCACCTACTGTATACTTCTCATGGGCAAGTTGACATTTTAGTCCAAGCAAAGTGGCTGAAATAAAGCCAAAGTAAGAACATCTCTCTTACTCCCAAAGCAAGAATGTAAACACACTAAATTCCTGTCAGAATGGCAAGGAACCTCTGACAGTCATGGGTGGCTGTGTATATTTAAGTCAACACACTGTGTATACTATAATCAAGTGTTAAGTCTCTCTACACGTAACTTATTAGACATAAACCACACTATGTGTTCTTATGTGCACTTGACTTCTGGAACATCTGACATTAATTAAAAAAAACTAAAAACTATTAGTAAGATGTGTATTCTGCTGTAAATCACACAGTGCATTAAGAAACTCTTAAAACAAATGTGAGAAAATGTGTTTTGTCTGGCCTAGATATTATGGATGGAATAAGATTCACAAAGATATGAATATTGTCAAATTGTGACTGATTGATTGAACACAATTCAGTCTGCAAGTCAAAACACACACAACTCAGATGTACTACAAAGGGCTGGTAAATTAGGGACTAACGCCAACTAACCAACTACCTGTTGCTGTATATGTGGATAAAGGTTTACCAACAAAAATCTCAACGAATTAAACTAATGGTATTTAATATTTTATCTTAATCAAGCTGATATTATGGGGCTAAACAACACTACATCACTGGCTGAAATCACATTGCTCATGTCTTTCTCTAACACACACATTGTGCCACAGTACCCTTGCAAAACACACCATTTATCTTGACTTGAATTCCTACACCCTTCCAACTCTCAACCCCACCCTCCTCCTCTCTTTTTAGGATTCCCCTTTTCACTTGATCTGTTACCCATCACCAGCACTTTTGCTCTCCCCGCACCCGTTAACCCTCCTGCCTTGCTTTGAGTTTTTAAGATGAACAGCCAAGAGGAGAGTTTCAGTGGAAAACAGAGTGAAGTGCACTTCATGTTTGGGAAACATCCACCTAGAAGCCACACGTTCTGTAAGATCTCTCGCAGATGCTCTTATTGTGACGTTAACCACCTGCCATGTGTGGTGCATAATAGTTTAAACCAGGCATGTTGTATGAGCTGACATACATTTGATTTATTTCTTCTTCACGATTTAGAGGTCAACGGGTTTGCAAAAGTACCAGAAATCACACCTTTTCCGTTGTCTGTAGAAGGACTTTCACTACCGAGCTGTGTTCATACACAAAGTATAGGCTATATTGAGGCCATAATAATAATAATAATCAGAAATTCTTACCTTCAAAAAATCTCTGTAACGCTTCTGTTTCATCTACCACGTCCATCCTAGCGGGTCCCACATAAAAAATCCATTAAAGTCTCCCCTTGTCCGAACAAAATCGATTCGGATCGGGGAAACCTTCACATGGACATCACGGAATCCAGATGCTGTATTCGTAGTGACTTCTGCTTGTTTTAGGTCACATAAATCCAACGCTTCATGCGGAGAACTTCTTTCTGCTGTTCAGCAACTTGGCACTGGATTGACGTCCCTTTGCCAAACGCCTCCAGTGACGCTACGGTTCAGGCTATAACTTTAAAAGTCTACTCTGCTCTTGTTTTTTTGTTGTTGTTTCTTTATTTTTCTTAATTAAGGTGCCAGCAAAACTGCAAAGTTAAAACCAAAACCCCTTCAGGCGCACCTTCGCTTCAGCTCCCACAAGCTTCATAATACGTTTTGATTTACAATCGTGGAAAAAAATACAACAGCCTGTGGAAAAATCGACAGGAAGATATACGTCCCCCCCCCCCCCCAAAAAAAGAATAAAACCAAACAAAAAAAAAAGTGCGCGTAAAAGTTGGCTAAACTTGTCTCCCGAGTCCCTTCTGTTGATTCCCTTCCTCCTTTGCTTCTCCCTCCCAGACAGGATGTGCAGCAGAGAGTCGGAGGAGAGGAGCTGAGGCAGGTGAGGGATGTGCGCCAGATGTACGTGTCTGTAGTTCACACTTTTATTGTTCGACAATATACTTTAACTTATAGAAAGGCCTCGTGTAAAGAGCTGCAGCGATTGGTCGTTGATTGAAGGGAAATGAATCGGCAACTATTTTAATAATCGACTGATCATTTCAGTCACGTTTCAAGCGATAATGAGTTTTTGCTGCTTTTCTTCGTCAACTGGCTATGTTAGGAAATTAAACAGCAAGTCAAGCTATTTGAAGATATCACTTTGTGATGTGCATTTCTTTTTACTAGACTACTTTTTGACATTTTATAATGTCGAAACAAAAGCCAATCAGCAATCCATAGTCTAATCCCATAATTAAAATAAATCTTGATATTTGAAATAAACACAAACAAGCAACAAAGCAGCCTTTTTGGAAAATGTGAAATCACTTTCTGGGTACAAAATTTAAACTGAGTCATTGCTTATTGCATTTTTAATACTTCAGTCTATAAATGACACCTACTGCAGGTCTTTCCATCGTGCTCTTCGTATGGTTTCTCTTATTTTCTCTTAGGCTTTTGTATATTGAGAATTTTCTTATATCATCGGCTCTAAACATAGAGGGTGATTTAGGGGTAATTTGACTTTGCTTTAACCTTATGAAAACACATTAACTTAATAAAATAGCATGCAGTCAGGTCAGGCCAGAGGATGCCTTGGAAAAAGTCATTCCAACACACTTCATGTAATGTCACTATGTGCTGTCAAGTTCAGCTATAACCCTAAAGTTAATATTTTCCCTCCCCCTGATCTAGCAGTGCACAAACATTTGTGAAACTTTGATCTACAGTTGTTTTAGTGAAAAGGCTTCTGTGGGGCCTTTTTGAATTCCTCCAGCTTAAACAACCATACAGTAAGAGGAGTGTTTTGTGTCAAGGCTTCCCAAGGGGAGGATTTGAGGGAATGATCCATTTCTGTAAACCTTATCAGCTGCATCCCACCCCCCTTATAACAATGCCACTGTGTGCATCCCCCGCAGCCTTGACGCCCACCCCCCCACCCACATGTGAGATGCTGTTGTGTTGTCTTGTTCCCCCACAGCTGGAGCATCTCCCTCTCTACCCCTCCACCCCTCTGCTTTTCCTCCATTCAACCCAAACAACGCCTCCGTTCTTTCAGCCACACTATGCAGATTGTTTCAGAGGACAAGCAAGAAAGAGAAACAGATAGAGGCTGCAGGGGACAATGAAACAGCTGGCTATGCTACAGCAGTTAATTTCTATTTCTTATCTCATATAGCTCTGTAACTCCGTGTGTGTGTGTGTGTGTGAGCGTGCAGCCCACTTTAAAATCTTGCATGTTGTGTGGATTTAAACCCTGTTAACAAAGTCACATTATGGGTACTCACCTCCTATTTGGGACAAAATCAGGTCTCCACAAGGTTAAATATTAATTTTAGAATATTAATTTAAATATTTAGGATTAAGGTTAAGGTTAGATGTAGGTTAAGGCTAGGCATGTAACGTTAGAGTGAGTCTCTGGAGAATAAAAAGTCAAGCAATGTCCATCAAAGAGACAAAAATAAGTTTGTGTGTGAAATCATTTTAAAAATATGTAGCTTAGGCGACATGACAAATTGTGTCCTGATATAAATGATGTTTTTTAATTATTAGCCTCCACTTCATTACCTTTGTGTACAGTATATAGCGTGCTGTATTATTGCTTACTTACCATGTTCCAATAGTCATCCATTATTTAAAGCTGCATTGATTGATTTTTTTGACCCCTTGGGGGCAGCTAAAACCCCATCAACATATTATCACTATATAAAGTTGTTACAACAAACGTGTGTGCCTATTTCCATCAGCCATGGAGCAACATTAGAATTCATTGTCATTCATCTGTTGAAATAAATATGGACTCTTGTTTTTGCTCTGGTCTCAACCAACTCCTGAGAAAACATTCTGGTTCTTTAGGTTAGCTGTGAAATGCTTCACTATGCTCACCCGCTAGCTTAGTTGCTAACTTTGCTGTTTGGTGGTGAGCAGGTAGTGACAGATTTATCAGAGTTTGGAGGCCAGAAAACCAATGAGCCAAAGGCTTTGTAGAGCTGAGGTGGGCTGCTTAGTCTGGTGTTAATATTCTGTGGGTTCATCACTACAAATGACCTTTCACATTACTCATTTGAGATCCATTGTAATATAAAAATGCATTGATTAGTTAAGCTTAACAGTTTGCTTGTAGTCAGTTTAAAATATGATGAACATCAATCATAACCCAAACCCTAATCTTCCTTGTGTGGTCATTAAAGAATGGGATGTAAAGAACATTTGTTCGCTATGATTGGATTAACATTGACTTTGCCATCCTAGAAAAAAATACATTTGCATCCCGGCGAGTGGTACAGATGTTTTTTGCGTACTGTCAGTGGCTGGGTCATGTGGTAAGAACATGAATCAGTTTGTATTGTGCTTAATAGACCCTTTTCACAGCAGACATTTTGATGTCAAATCAAGAAAAGCATAGGTGGAATCGGTAACGTTATTGATGGCTGCATTCCATTTAGGAGAGCCAGAAATGCTGATTTATTATCAATTTGATTAATACAGGCATTGATGTATTTCCTCACAATACAGTCATATAATTTAGTTTACAGCTCAAAAACATGTTCAAGTGTGGAGTACCTCTTTAATCTAAGGTTCAGACAACCTTATAGATGCACTGATTATGTCCAAGCTGCTCCACTATTACTGGCTGCTTTTTGTGACTTCACTCATGATGCTGTTGAAGTGTTTGTATGAAATAGTTTATATTTCTTCTGCTGTACTCAAGTCTCTATAACAAAAGAAATCTTGATCTCAATGAGACCACCAGATTAAATAAAGTCTTAATACCTTCTATCCAGTACTGCCACCATGTGGACACACAAAGAAAATGTTGCAAAAAAAGAAAATGGAAGTATCATTGGCCTTGATCAGTGCTCCTAATGGCCCAAAAGAGGAATGATTAAGTTACTTGTAATAAAGAGTAGTAATAATAATAATAAACTGATATTAAAAATGTATTATTGATAGTAGTCTCAGTAGTTGCAGCTGTAGTGATGGTTGGAATCAGAGATGGATACAGATATTAACTTCAAAATGACTAGTGGTGTGAGTAATGGCTGTTGTAAAGTAGTGGTTTATAGCAGTGAAAGTAATTAAGTAGAGATAAAGAGGATAAAGAAAAGATAAAAGTCTCAAATAATGAGAGGTGTGGTGTGTAAATAACATTTTACTATATAGTATAGCAGTAAGAGTATAGCAGTGGTAGTGGAAGAACTAGCAACTATCTAAATTATACAACAAAAGTCAATGAAGTTTCTAAAGTCAGTTACATGGAAAATGTTAGCTGCTTAAAAATTTCAAAAAGCTTGACGAAGTCAAGAATAACCTGGTCAAGGTTACCAAGGGACATGTTTGTCTGCTATTTGAAATGCTGGACATAAGTCTTCATGGCCTGATAAAGATGAAATCTTCAAAGCCACTGCGTTTGTATGAGATTAGGGTAGACAGTTGCTGGTGGCTCTGAACGTCCATAAGAGCATACATCTGCTTCATGCAGACATCAAGCCAGCCAATGTAATGCTGGTTGATCATCAGTCGCAGCCCTTCAAGTTTGTCGCGTGGCAACACTATTCAAGCTCTTTCTTACAGGGCCCCAGAGGTCATGTTGGGCCTCCAATTGAATGAGGCCATTGATATGGGGTCCCTTGGCTGTGTTTTGGCTTACTTGTACCTGGGCAAGCAGCTGTTTCCTACAGAGAGTGAATATGAGATCATGAGAGCAAACGTGCTAATGCTGGGTCAGCCCGACGACCATCTGCTGAACTCTGGGATTCGTACAAGATACCATTTCAGTAAGGACCAAGACTCCTCTAGTGCTCCATGGAGGCTGAGAGCACAAGAACGATCATGGGCCATGTTTACCAGTCTCGATGACATGATGAAGACCCACCCAGGAGCAAAGGATGTTACTAAGTACGAGGACACACTGGCCTTTTTAAACCTCCTCAAACGCATGCTGCATGTGGATGCTGAAAAAATAATCACTCCCAGCGAAGCTCATGTGCTTTGAAAAATGGTTGGCAGTGACTGAAGATCTTCCATGACAATCCCTGAGTGCAATATTAACAATTAAAGGGGCCGATTTAGTTTCGCACTTAACCATAAAGTTCGTAAGAGACAGATGATGTCTCTTGGCCCGTCTGGCCTGTTTAGTTCCACTCTCGCTAGTTTTCATCACAGACATTTTCTATTAAAACTCAGCAGCCATGATAGACTAGGAAGCTTTTATTGTATTATGTGACATGTGAGATCACAAACAGGTTTTTTTTTTTTTACATGTTGCATGTAAGGATACATGATAGATAGGTCAGTGACTTACAATATCTGGTGTCAAACATATGACATATATCATTATCACATGAAGGGACTGGCCTACATTTTAGTCTCCATTTATTTTGATTGACAAGATATGTCGACGTAATTAGCCGCTCATACTTTTGTTTGCTTTCCTTTTGTTCAGCTTTTGTTCATGAATGAAACAAGCGCTGGTTCACTTTAGGACTTATTTGAATTATTGATATGGGTGGCATTCATTCAAGTGATACTGTATACCGTGTACAGTGTCGTCACATCTCCAATTTTCCTCCCAAGATAGATCCAAGGACAGTAATCCAATTGCTTATTCTGAAAAAGTGGATATTGTTTGTTCAGGTAGCTGATGGCCGAGATACATTTATAAATCAATATGAAGTCTTGTGAAAATCTCTAAATGAAAATAAGCAAATGCAGTCAATATAAACATCGTTTCACACACTTTGTGTGTTTCATTTGCTTTATGTTTGTTTAGGTACAGTTGAATGTATGTTAATAACAGATTTTTGTTTGCTCTTCTTTGTGTCTTTCAGTGTGTATTTATGATGAAGCCTTCTATTCATTGTCATGTTGCATGTTATAGCTGAACTCACAGTCTGTAAGACAGTTTGAATATTTGTAAGGTGAAGACTTTGTTTGGACTGTTATTTTTTTATATATTGAATTTATAGCTGAATTTGTATAATACTTAAAATGTGGTGATAATTGGTTAAAGTATAGGTTAATCTGTGCTGTGAGGATCTCGCAGGGACTTCACTTTGGGACAGTCAGCATGAAGATTTTTCTTTTATTTAATACTTACTTACATTCTTCTATATATATATATTTTTTACATATGTCAAAGATTGAATGTATATTTGTGTGAGTATTGATTATTTATATTAAACATACCACATTTAATAGTTTCATATTTGTTCATCTTTTCTCCACTAGAGGGCAGAATTGTTTGATTAATTTTTGAACAGTGAGAACACTGATTTCAGTACTGAAAAAAGGAACATTATTGTATCCCAAGTGTTCCATTTTCAGGCCTTAAAACTGGAGTGGGGTCAGACTTTCCAATATCTATAAAGTGCTTTAAGTTACACTACAATCTCTTTGGTAGTTCCACAAATTCTAACAACCAGACACTGACTCAAATGTCACCTATAAAAAAATCTTCTAGGTTAATAAGTAATGTTTTAGCTTGGCTCCTTAAACATTTTACTGTACATATTTGATGTTGGATCAGCACTCATCCTATGCACTTTATTCATTCAGGTGAGGATCTCAGAGCAGTGTTTTATTGTTGTATCTATTAGTAATTTCCTACCGCACATTCTTCAGACAAGTGATTTCTCAGCATTGACAGCTTAAGTTAATGATCAAATCCAGTGGCAAGGTTTCCAAAGTAACCTGTTTCAAAACGAATCACATTTCAGAGTGCCTGTGCTTGAGCAACAGCCGAGCACACACGGACAAACACTTGTGCATTTCACTGACTGTAGGTCAAGCCAGAGTGTGTACAAGCATTTACATTTTTGCCCTTTTTACATTTCTCTCACTGCCAGTATAATGAGGTGTGTGTTCATTGTTTTTCATTTTTGTCAAAACATGATCATGATAGTGATTGTTCACATACCCAGAAGAGGGCAAATACATTACCTTAATGACTTTCTTTGCAGGGACAGCACACTACAGCTGGACAAAGAGTGGTCATTATGACCAGCCAGTGACATTGAAACCTGGGCAGTGTTCCACATTGTTGCTCCTCTTTCATTCACCCTGTTGAATCAAACCAGTTTAGACCAGTCACTACTTTTCTGCACAATGTGAAAACTGTGGAAATGACATGTTTCCTCAACTGAAGATCTTGCATATACAATTTAATGTAGCCCCATGTATTTGTAAATTGCATTTGTAAATCATAAACAGAAATCAGTTCTTTATTGCCACATAAATGTTATGATATGATGTTATGATAATCTCATATAAGGACTCCCTGGGGCCCTTGAGCTTTACAGCAGTGGTCAGAGGTTCACAAGATAAAGAAAAAAAAAATCAATTATCCTGCACGGAATTGTATTTATTTTTCTGACTCTTCTGTAATCTCTGTTTTTGTTCTCGTGAAATACTAAAGAAATCAGAAATCCTTCAAATCAAACTGTCCGAAAAGGATAAACAATCACACTTTGGTGAGGGAGCACTCTTAGGCCACAGTTTGAGACGTGGGGTCACAAGTAGACGCAGCTTCATTTTAAGGGGTCACGGGCCAAAAAAGGTGCAGAACCACTGCTTAAAAGTGACAGTATCTTAGATATTAAATCACACAGGAAGCTGATCGGATAATAATTCACTCTCTGTTTTCAAATCAAGCTGCTCAGTGTGGGTTGCTGTCGCTGCTCTGTGTAGTGCAGGTTCACGAAACAGATGAGTGAGCTGCATCACCAGCAGGCATCCAAACTGTCATCTCTCAAGAAGACGGTGAGTGAGGAGAACTTCACACCGACCGACCCCGTCCGTGGAGCTCCTCCCCTGCAGGACAGAGTTACCTGCGGAGTCACCTATCAGTGACCTGCCGCCTCCGCGACTGTGTTTCTGGCAACAAACGTCCGTGTTATTTGTTGGACGGCAACTGTACAGTTTACAGCCTTGGATTTCGACGGCGCTACTTCAAGACAACCACCTTACAAATATCGCCCATTCCCCGCAGAGTGTCTCGTCCTGGCCGGCTGCGGGCTGTGATGGCAGCCTGATGCACCTTGAGCATCCCGTCCGGAGAACAGCCCTGTGAGTTCCTATAAGGGGTCAAATGTACTCTTGCTTGTGTTTGCTTTCTTTCTTTCTGATTACGTTTTGTTTCTTGTGAGATTTGTTTTGCTGTGATGATTTTATTGTTAGCGATTATTAGGAAACGTCGCCACGTTATTAACGTGTTGCGATTCATTCACATGCTGTAACGAATGTTACCACGGTTACACATACATTTAAATAGGATGTCACCCGCAACTTTAATGACAGCAGTGAGCTCTGTGCTGAGAGGAATGTGCTTTCATTTTTGTTAAAGGTGCTTATGAATAATCACATTATAGCAAGCAAAGGAGAAAAACTGATCCGATTGCATCTTGTGCCGGTTCTCCGTGCCCTGATTCAGAGAATGCACTCACACCCTGCACACTGCACCTGTATACTCAGAATACACCTGTAACACCGTCAGCAGATAAAGCAACAGCATAATGTGATTCAGCCAGATGACTGCGTGAATTGAAATACATGAAATTAGATAACTATTAGATAACTCTTACAAAATGTTTACTCAGAAGGGTGGAGCAAGGTCCAGATTGCTCATATCAGAGCAGACTCATATTACATAAGCTATCACTGTCAATATTTTCTGGTTATGCAGTATGACAATGTCAGAAACGTGTCGAGATTGTAATTAGCCTGTTGACACTCTATGTTAACAGTCTGTGTTTTGTCATATTGATGTGAAAATTAAGGATATAATTATCCTTATACTTTGATTATCAGGCTGAAGTCGTCTAAAAGAAAACCAAAGAGTTGCTAATGAGCATGTCGCTGTAAAAGCTGAGTCTATTTCACCGTTAATGTGTCATGTCAGCAGTGATGGTTGTTGTCCTCTTTCCTTTGTTTGAGCTTCAGGTGTGCAATGGGGCGTGTGTTACTTTAGATCTTTATTGGATTAGAGCAGTAACTGTTGTTGAGCTGTTTTAAGGAGGGCAAAATGTCCAGTCGGGCTGCTTTGCACTAACAGAGTTATCATGCGTGGCATCAAACGTGTTTCAGGCTTAAGCTGCTGGAAATCTCTTTGTTTGTTTACACTTGGTATGTAAAGTCAGATTGTTGTTCATGCAAAGCAGAGCAGGACACTCTCAGAGTGTAAACTCTGATGTCCCATGTCCAATAAGAAGCATTCATGTCATAATACTTATTTGTTTGGTCAGGGTTTCTAAACCTGTACGTCGAAGGTTCCAGTGCGTCACCAAAGATGATACACTATTTATCAGACGTGCAGTATGGCATAGTTATTGATTAATGGTCAAAGGCAGAGATTTTGCAGCTGTTTATGAGGCTTTCAGGGCTTCTTGTGTGTTTCCTTTAAACAGTTAGCATGTTAAATGACAATATGGTGAGTTTCTATCATAGATTAGATTTAACATAATGAACAACAGAAACAACATAGACCACATGACTGATACCACAAGTTTAAAAAATGAGACTGTATAAAGGAAGGCTCGGCTGTGCCAGCTGGACTGAAGTAATCATTGTTACTCTCATTGAGCTCAAATACCTGCTTTTATGAATAAGCCTAAGATATGCGTCCTGCACGCACTGCACCTATGTGTTATTATGGTTCTAATACTGTGTAATTACATCTTAATAAGGGGTTGTCATTATTGAACAATCAGTCCCTTAGGTAGAGTAGACAAAAGGTGTGCAGAGGGCCTCTTGCTATGAGGATGATAACACACGACACCCAGCCTGTCCTGCTCCGGCTTCACCTACCTCCTGAAACCTGGCAGTGGGCCAGAGCTGAGAACAATAGAGATAAGGACAGAAAGAGGAAGTCTTACCTTTTGAGCAGACCTGACTTACTAAAGTAAATAAGACTAGTTGTCTTTGCTCATTTGCATCGCTCAGCAAGATTTTCTTGTAGATCATTTAGTCCTCACATGAGGTCACATGAGGATGCGGTTATGTGGTGTGCGCTGTAACCACTCAGCTACCAAGGCGCTCCACAGAATCACACTTTGTCTGCAGGAACACGGTAACATTACCTTTGGTCCTGGCTGTGGCGAGTTGTGATTTGGCCTTACTTTCCTCCAGAGGATTTGATGGGATTATCTTTTGAGGGCGATTATGATCATCATCTGCTGTGAGATAAACCTGAGTGACCCCACCTGTAATCTGTCACACATAGATACATACATACATCATACATACTGCCATATACGGTATTTAACATGTGCATCTGTAGTTTTCCACAGGTCATTATGCAACAACAGCTTTGTAGTTCAGAAAGGAGGTACGATATGAGGTAATGTCGAGGGAAGCACGCCTGGTGCCACAAAGTGACACGCGGGCAGTGTCTTACAGATTGGATTGTTCTTGAAGGACAAGTAAAATGCTTCCTGTTGACACAGAATCCTAACATCTCAGCACCAATTAATAATACAAACTGAACGTGTTGCCTAAAGTGATACATGGCTACCTGGAGTCTTAAAGTCACATACGGTAAAATGTGATTATTATCGCCAGTGTTAAATACAATTCACTTTAACCATTAACTTAGGAGCACTTATAAGAGGTTAAATTTAATGGAATAATAAAATGCATAATTGATCTTAAAGGAAACCAAGCAGAGCCCACTCTGTTGGTGAGTGAGACTAGGTACTGATACAGCATGTGTTTAGCCATAGTGTGTGCTTTAAGCCTGACATATTACATAACCTCATCAGTACATGCCTTGACAGACAGGTCTGGGTCTCCAGGCTCAGGGGGAAGGGTGTGGAAAAGTTTCATTCGTTCATTTCCTGCTCCTGTTAACCTCTCAGATTTAGGCGTAGCACTCTGTTGCACATTGGTTTGTCTCTTTTGAGGCCATGCTAATGATCAAATAGTTAGCATGGCTGGGTGTGAAACCGAACCAAATTAACTTATTGCATCAACTGAGGGGATCTAATTACAGTGCATATCAGCCTGCTGTCTGCCTTTGTCCCAGATCAGTCCCTCAACTGCCAGCAGCACAGGCCCAACACCTGGCTCTCCACAGTGGAAGAACAGGTTGGTTAGTAGACTAAGCCTCCACTTTGCATACATATCTACAACCTTAATGAGGTACCTATAGCTTTGTAACCGTTAGCACCATGGACTGTATATGACAGCTCACCTAAGTGGAACAAGAGAGAAAAAGACGAAAAGCTACCTGATGCAGCAGGCATTTAAAAGGTCTTTTTAGATAAATAATGCATGCTTGTGTTGGTGGAAAATGTTTTCCCTCCACCACCAGCCACTTCCCTGTCTCAGTCCTTCTTTAACACCCACTCTCTTTGTTTTCTCTGATTCTCATCCTCTCTGGGGTTTTTTTCTTCTCTTCAGGTGGATGCCTTAAATCATGAGTGTCCTTGGACCTCCGTCGAGGCAAGCCAAGTGAGTGTCACACACATTCCTGCTTCACTCACATGTTTACCTTTCTGTGTGTTAGCGCTGTGCTAAGTTGCTGTCACACAGGCTGGTGAGAATCACTAACCCAGTGTGTAGAAGGTGGTGTGGGTCAGGGACCTCGGGTACAGAGCACCTCTGTTGAGAAGTGTTTGCTTTGCCTGGGTTCCTGGCTCTAGCTTGTCTACATACCCTCTTTTCCTCCCCCCGCTCTCTCTTTTCCACTCTCCCTCTCTCTCCCTGGTTGGTCCATATGCTCAGAATCTCAGACTAATCTCATCCAGTGCTGGCCGGTCTGCTCCCCGTATATCACTCCTATTTTGTGGGCTTGCGTTCATGAGAAGTGACAGTGTGGGAGTTTCAGAGGGTTTTTGACACTGGCATCCAGAGGTGCAGGGGAGAAGATGAAGAGCATGCAGCGTAACCCAGCCTCCTCTTCTTGTCATTGCAGTGGAGTGGCCAGATCGGACAGCAAGATCAGCGCCAAGGCCCTCTACGGTAAGTGACTGCATGGAAGGAGTATTTTATTGTTGGTCTGCTTTCAAGACTTTGCTTTTACATGCCCTTCAGATGTAATTATACCTGCCCTTATTTCTGTGGTATGAGTCACTACAGACAGCTTAGAGCTTGTAAATTAGGAGGTTGGAACTTTTACTTGTCAAGGAATACTTTTATGAAAGCTTGCTCACTGTTTATTAAGTATGTTCTTCTTTATCACCCCTTATTGTTTCTATGCTTAAAGGCGGACACTATTCTATATATGCCTCATTGTCAAAAAATCCTTTAAATAAAAATTATCAATCAATTTATTCTGCTAATGAATATTGCCTGTGTAGTCAAAGCCTGATTGGTGACCATAAACAATTAAAACACATAGATGGTTGACCGTTTTGATTGTGAAAACCCATTACCTTTGACGTCTGCTAGGAAATGCAGCTACACTTGAGCCTTAACAGTGTTTTCTGTGATATCATCCCACCCTGTGTTGGCTTCCATCTGCATTCACCATTTCTGTGTTATTTGCTGTGTAAACAGTTAAGCTTGATCATTTTTCTGCATCACATGTTACTTCATTACGATGAACAGGGGCACTGTAGTTCATTTTGAGCCCGTTCCACATACACTGTACTGCTGCTGTAAATACTCTCTAATGCTCCAAATGTGTATCAATTCACAGCTGAAAACAGTCCACAACAAATACTTGATTTACTCCTGTTTTGAATAGCGTTTGCTAATAAATTACAGTGTCCAGCTGTTTTAGCAAAGTAATTTCTTTTTTAAGAAATTAAGCAATAGTATATTTGCGACCCATTTGTAAAAACTTACATCTTCAGTAGGAACAAATCACAAATGGAATACAGCATAGAGCGCCAGCCTTATCCTTTGATCCAAACTGTC
This sequence comes from Gadopsis marmoratus, assembly GCA_036023855.1. Classification (NCBI taxonomy): domain Eukaryota; kingdom Metazoa; phylum Chordata; class Actinopteri; order Centrarchiformes; family Percichthyidae; genus Gadopsis; species Gadopsis marmoratus. The sequence goes on from JAVQJF010121421.1 coordinate 50,359, forward strand.
AGCAGTGAAGCTGTGTGAATCGACGCTGTAATTGAGTCAAAATAATCTACTGGTATTTGCTTTGCAAATGTCAGGAAATCCAGAACTCTCACTCTGCCGCATGTTGCTGCAGCCCCACGGCCTCCCTGACCTTTCACAGTCCTCTCACCAGAACACACAGTTAATAGGGGGCCATGGTCCTGCTGAGGGACCCCGCTGTGCTCAGGGTGCTGACATGTCTGTCAGACACTGAGGGACATAAGAGGGAGACTCGGCTCCTGAAGGGAACATGAGTTTCCAGCTCAGTGCCAGTCCTGCACAGCATGCTGGGATTTGTTGTCGGATGCATAATTTTGTTGTTTGCCTGCTGTCTGTAGTCACGTTGTGGCCAGACACATATTTATCTTGTCTGAATGTCAGTCTTCTGTGCATACTTTGAATTGAGAGGATCAGGATTGTGGTGACACGCAGTCAGTAATACAGTTATGACATGACATTTTATTTTAGCTCTTGCATACTTGTGCTAGGGCGTGTGTGTTGGTGACTGAAATGCACTATGTTACATTAGCAGGGAGTGCAGGGTGTGTCTGTTTTTAATGTGTGGTTGGAACAGGGTGCGGATGCCCATGTCTTGCAGGTGAATAAAAGAAGCTTTGAAAAGTGGAAAGGAAAAGGCGGACTCAGCCTCTCGCTCACCTCTGGTCCTCCTCTTGCTGCCTCAGACATTAGCTCACTGGTCCCTGCCGGCACCTCCTTCCACATTGCCAACATAGAGGAACATTGTACAGCGTATCATAGGCCCAGATAGAAACCCACACCGAGGTTTGATAGGATGACCTGCTCCCATGCATGGCTGCACTGTTCCAAATTTAGAATGGCCTCAAATGACAGATTATTTTATTGTAGGGATGCAAGATGTTCCCAAACTATCTGACTGTGCACCTCGCTTTCTGTGAAATATTTTTGTGCCGCTAAGTCATCCAAATGTCCACAGGATGCGCCCGCCCCTGTGATCTCTGTGAAATATCCCACTGTATGTGTGATGATGCCGCGCTGTTTTCCATTGGCTCGTCTCATCTTGTGTGGCAGATGGTCACCACTACCTCCTCACTGTAGGATGACAGCAGCCTGACTGTCTTCCTGAACCAGAGAGGCAGGAGAGGGGACAGTATTGTGCACCATCCATAATCAGTGGGAGATATTTGGACAAGTCTGTTGCTCCCCCCTTGCTGAATAAACATGCAGAGGAACAACAGCAAAGGTCCTGGCTCAATCTCCTGTATGCAAAACTCTCCGTCATTCACACAGTGAAGGGCTGCAGACCACTGATGCAAATGATGCACAGGTCCTCCCACCTGATCTGTTATCAGCAGCTTTTGGGGAGAGCAGAGAGGTAACACATCAGACTCACCATGCCTGTACTTCAGATCATCCCAGCACCTTTCTTGAGTTTCTCGGTTTGTGTTTGAGGAGCATGTCTCTGTCAGGTAAAATGTATAGAAAGACTTTAATCTGGTCCTGCTCCCCTGTTCTTCTTTGATGTCTACATATGTTTGAAATTCAGTTTAATGTCAGTCAACCTTCCACTGTTGTTGCATCTACTTGTCTTTGTTAAAGCGGTGTTAGCAATAGCTATATTTCACAAAATAATCCTATGTGTTTGACCTTTTACTGTTCTAAAAACATAAACATATGCACAATGTAAATCTGAGGTCAATCAGACTGAGAGGTGTGTCGATGTGACAAATGGGCAAATCTTTGTGGACACAGAAGCACAATATCCAAAGGGTGGCCGGCAGTTAGAGCAGAGAAACAAAATCAGGTCATGAGCTCATGCCAACACAATCGTTTATTGTCTGAGTTATCTGGGTGACTGGACTCACTCAGCGTATTGATGTAGCAATAAAGGATTTTATTCTTTTATTAATAAAACTAAATTTGAAAACTCAAATTTAAACATTTTCATGACACTATAACTCAAAATGTTGCCGTCTTGGCTTTGGGTTGAGTTAGGTTAAATATCAGAACTCAGATCTTTTTTAAATGGCAGTTGTTAGGGGAAGTCGGATTGTCTGATTGATCTGGGCTGTGTATTGGTTTGATAATCTGCCAAGCAGCCATATTTATCACTGGTCATTGACTCTGGAGAGCACTGAGGATCTGCCCATTTGCCTGCTAAGTGACTCTTATTGCACACTGTTGCAGAGTTGTGAATTGATTGGCATAAATGTCAGTCATTAATAAGACATGTGGCGAGCTCGACTTTCAGAACAACACCTGACGCTTGTGTTTCACCTGCGGGGAGCTGAGCAGGAAGGAATCAGCAGAGAGGAAATGGCAGGAACAAGATCAACACATGCATGCGTCATTTGGAGAGTGACAGCGGTTGCATGGATATAAAGTTGCCCCTTTAGAAATATTTCTTGGCTGAGAACATGAAAGAGCTATATGAAGTAGGTTGCCATAACAATGAATCATCAAAAAGGGGATATCAAATATTGGAATGTACTTTAGAGCCTCGACACACATTTTGTTAAGTGTTCTACAAACAGCAGGGCTTTTGTGTCACATCCACCATAAAGCACATAAAGAGAAACATGGATGAACGTCTGTATGAAGAGAAAACCTGTGCGGCACCAACATGTTGACTCAAGTGGGTGGGGGACAGAAAGAGACCTGATATGAGATCTGGCAGTGGAGTTGATAGGAACATGCTCTCATTTAACCGTAATTGTTACCTGCAGACTATTCACCTGGTAAATAGGTCAATGGGCACACTGGCCCACTCATTTAACATTGGCCAGTTTAAAAACAATGGTCCCAGCCAACAGTACACGCAATGCCGTGTCTTGTAATGGTTTTGGGAAATTGCATTTCATTTTAGCGCTTTTTGAAACCTTTGTCGAACTTTAAAGTGGCTATAATTAATATTTTTATAATATCAATGTATCAAATAACAATGTCAAAATAAGGTGAAGGCGGTCGTTCGTAGTGATGAACCTACAGAGAATAATCACACGAACTGCGTTTACAGAGCTTTATCATTTGAGCTCATTGTTTAGCTGTCCAGCCAGCAACTTTACTTTTATTGTCTTTAATTTTGGTTCCCTCTCATTGTTCTCATAGCATCGTTTTCGGCACACAGACACAGTTAGCGAGTATCTGGTGAACTTAGTGGAGCTTTTAGCAGCTAAATAAATATTTCGTTCAGGAGTTGGTGGAGACTAAACACTGAGCTAAAAGAGTGAATATTGGACTTACTTAATTCTCGTTGTATCTAAAAGTTAAAGTCACTGGTAGAATTTACAGAAAATAATTTACAACATGCCCCTGGTTATTTACAGTACTCTCACCTGGTTTGTACAATAATTCAAGCATTTCAGGCTAACTTTACAGGATTTTTACTACAAGCTTGAGGACAGTTTACGATACAGTGCCACCACAGATGAGGAAGTGAGCATGGTGCTTATGGTCAGTTGCATCACTGATCTTTGACCCTGCAGTAAATCTGATTGGTTCCCTGGGTGGAGCCAGATTTAATGGCAGCCTGGCCAATGTACTATAACATGAGAGAGTGCAAATCAAGTCACACAGACTCTTTGATCATTAAAAAATAACTTCTCAGATAGGTCTGTTTCCAGTTAACTTGTCCTGTGGTTGGACACAAAAGTATGTTAAAAAATGTAATATCAAAAGTATAGTTTGCGCACTATTGCATTTCCTGCAGAGAAAAGCTCCCTGTTGTTTGGCACACATTACGTGTACCGTACCTGTTACTTCCTTATTGCCATGCTGATCCTTTCAGGTCACACATTAGCGTTTCCTTTCATCTGTTCACTCTGCTGAAATGTTCAACATGTGGACTTTAGGTGAGTGTCATGGTTGTTTACAGTGAGATCACAGGGAGGACTTTGTGGTTTCTCGGTTTCTCAGTTTTAATATCTTTGTTTTCTTACCAACAGAACAGAGGAAAAAATACTCCAACTCCAATTTTATCATGCACGAGACATCGCAGTATCATGTCGAGGTGAGTTCTGCTCTGTTTTGGTCTCTCTGAAAACTGTGCGTTAATATTTGGACTGTACATGTATTTTAAAAGTAGAAATAAAGCAAAAATATATGAAAAACAGAAAGCTTTTCAAAAGATTTGAAACTCAAATCACTGTATAAATATTGGATGGTATTTGACTGAGGCTGGGAGGTAAACGGATTACTGTGAGAGGCACTTTAACACACTTTACCATAACTTATTATTTAGGTTAAAACCTATTGTATTACTCATTAAAGTTAACTTAAAAAGTTAATGTGTAATAGTATTTTTATATGAAACCTCACTATAAGTGATCCAGGACATTTACAGTTTTCTATGAATTGCACTGTGTATTATCATTCTGTATTATTTAAATGTTTTATTTACTTTTTAAAAAAAATTTACTTTATTATTATTTTACCACTTACAAATGTGGTGCCTGTTCACCTGCCTTGTGACTGGGGAGATAAAATAAATTTATTGGCGATGACATAATATGAACTGGCACACTTTACTGTAAATTATCCAAAATAACAAAATACAAAAATGGCTTAAAAAAGGAAAGAAAATCTTGTACTTGAGGTCTACAAATGTACATATTTATAATTTACTCACGTGAAAATCATGAGGAAAGTATAAATGTTATGGTGGCTTGTTCTGTTAAGATAAAAGCTGACACACTCGTTAATCTCTTGATTCCATCTCATTTACGGGAACTCGGTGATAATAAAAAAATTGCACCAGCCTCTGATTGCAGCAGTGGGGAGCTGATGTTGGGAAGCCTGAATCAGAGACGTGTGTTAGGTCAGGGATGATGTTGAACTATGTCCAGTGTCCATTCAGATGGGATTTCTGTAATCAGGTAATCACGGATAACAGCCTCGCTGGCAGTGGTTGCATGCGGAGTCGTGGACGTTCCAATGTTACAGTTTTGATCTCAGATAAAAAGGACAGGAATTCACATCTAAATAACGCAGGCAGCTGAAGGCATTGTGAGAAATGTTGCATCCATTCAAGTATTTTTACAGGTATTAGCTGTAAGAAAAGAGGCCAAATACATAGTTAACACGTACAGTTAAAGGAATAGTTTGACATTTTGGGAAATATATTTATTTGCTTTCTTTCTGAGAGTTAGATGAGAAGATTGATACCAGTCTCATTTCTGTATGTTCAATATAAAGCTGGAGCCAGCCGGCGGTTAGCTTAACTTAGCTTAGCATAGCACTGTTAACAGTGGGAAACA
>JAVQJF010121422.1:0-18337 GCA_036023855.1 Gadopsis marmoratus
CCCTGGCGCCACACCCCGCCGGCCCCCCGCCCCGGGCCATTTCTGATTCCCCCCCCCCACCCCCCCAACTCCGCGGGGGGGGGGGGCATCAATGTGTTTTTAGTTTCAAGAAAGTCACAAAAGAAAAAGAGCAAAATATCTGTGAGGGTAGTCATACAGTAACTTCACATTCCGATCTCTTGGTCCACATTTTCTTTTTTTTTTTTATCACCAGGTTTTCTCAGAAGAGACAGCAGAGCAAAAAGACAGCAGAGAAAGATCTCATTGTGTCTGCAGAAGAGCAGAGAACGTTGCGTCACACCAGCACCGATGAGAATTTGGCCTCTTGCACAAACAGGAGATAGAGAGCTGAAGATCAAGATGGCTACTCCCATCCTCTGATGTCATCGGCCCTGGAGAACGCAACACACAGGATCTGATAGCGTGCTCAGCAGTTGCTCATACATAAATAGCACACTGCTTAATATAATGCAATGCAATACCACAAACTGTGGCCTCAAAATGACCAAAGACTTGAAACAGCACCTCCCTAACATAAGTCTTCACCAAAATTGAACATATAAGCTTTACAAAAGCGTCAGGATGCTGGTTGTAAGACGTCTGTACTGGTTTGGTATTTCCACCACCTGCTCTGTATAGATGAATGCGAAGCTACATGAGACAAAATAAACTGCAACACATATTAAAAGTATCACAAATACAAGCGTAACAAAGCAGCAGATTTATGGTGAAACTAGACACATGACCTTTCAAACTGTAACCAAACCCACATTCTAAATATTAGGCTCACATGACAGTCATGTTCACGAAGAAGGCTCCATAAATTAAAAACAGAAATTGAAACTGTCACTATCTCTGTTCAATAGAAACATCTTTTACACCTCACCACAACTGTAAACTTTAGAAAGGGATATCCAAACTTGGCTTCCTCGCTGGTACAGGGTTGGTGTCATGGAGATTTGTTTACATGAATTCAGCTTTTGCAGCTCCTTGCCGTGATTATTTTATCATACAAGAGACACGAAGCCTGCCGAACACCACTACGGTGCAACGCAAACAGGGTTCATACCAAGAAGCCTCTGCGCGATGGCACTCGGGCTCTACGTGTAAATAACCAATACAGAGATTCTGTGACAATCTCGTCAATGCCAAAAGCCGTGCCTCTCTCTTTTCTCAGTTGTCCCCACCCCACCACTTTACTCAAAGTAATAATATGCACCTGTCTTTTGGGCACATTATTCCACTTTAAAGCACTCCGGCCATGAAATATGCCAACTTGTGACAGGATGCTGCAAAAGAGGTATTATTTCACTATATAAAGGCTGCTGCATAATACATCTGGTCAAAAAGAGTGAATATGACACATACTGTAGTTTATAATAATGGGAATTAATGTTGCTAATGTGTAGAAACTAGCTCTTAAAGAGCCTCTGGCTCTGCAACTGTATAAAAATCACAAAAAAAAAAAAAAAAACTCAAGTCAAATTTGGAAGCAGTGAAAGGCTTTTACTGTGAAGCAGCTGCAGGCATGACATAGACTGAAGTCGAGCTGCAACCAACACATTTTCTTTTTGATTAATCTTTGAATCAAAAGTCTCAAAAACATTTTAAAGAAGAACCCGAGCCAAGGTGACATTTTCAAATTGCTTGTCTGACCGACAGTAAACTGAATATCTTTGAGTTGTGGACTATCAATTCCTCACATGAGCAGGTGGGACCATCAAATGTTTGGCATTTGTGCTCAGAAAACCACTTTATAAATTAGCCAGTTCATCTAATGCCCATCAGCTCATTGATGAATTGTTTCAGCTCTACACTGAAGCACCGAGTACAATTATGTTTACCTTCGTGTCGTTAGATGGAACAGAAGCAAAGGAAGAAATAAATCACAAGCTGCTCTGATGAAAAGACGAGAAAGCACAAACAATTCTGATAAATATGTTAACATAAAAAATATATATTTTTTTTTACCTCCTTATTACTCAACATTGTTTCTAACAACTGTTTTCAGACAGGAGAGATATTTTTCGAGTGTGGCACACATCACAACAAATACATCACAATTATTGTTATGTAATTATTGTATTTGAACTATGAGGCTTCCCCCACTAAACCTAACTGAAGATGTTGTTTACAAGCACCAGTGCAAAGTACGTCTTGGACCCGATGTGGAACTAACAGCTGCCTTGTGACTGAAACTGACTGAAGGGAGAAGAAAGTCTTTCTGGCAGCTAACAGCTAGACTGCAACACTCAGAGGTGTCTGTCGGCGGTTACATTTGGAAGGAGTTTAAAGAAGACTTTGTAACAGAAGTACACCTTTTCTTGTACTTAGCCAGAAAGTTCACTTTCTTGGTCAGTTATTATTATTGGTATGTTAATCCCTTAATATCAAAACTGTCAATGTATATTTATTTTCACTGGATCACCTGCTGGGATATTGTCTCACCATGCTGTGTGCAAGCCTGCCCACCCACCCTTGTTATCACACCTTTTGTTTTAAGTTTAGCAAACATTTAACGCCACAACCTGCTTTTCCTGAGTGCGCCAAATCTGCCTACGCACCTCTGAATCTACGCAGTGTTCCTTTACACGGGCTAGGGTTCAGTCAGAATAATGAGATTCTAGAAATGCATCTGTAACTCATTTAAATGTATTTTTACCTCCGAAGAATAACCCCCCCATTACAACAATTTCAAATGTATTTTCCATTCTGATTTTATTTTTACATTAACGTTTGGGGTAATCAGCCATTTTCTTTAAAATGTCAGTTGTTGTTTTCTTTACAAACTAAACAACTGACAGAAGCAAGTGCTTTTTGGAAGCAAGCCAGTTTAGTCAAACTCCTGAGGTATTAAGGAAGTGCTACATCTTGTTATCTGATAAAATTAGTACATTTGACCTTGTTTTGGTTCCTAAAGCATTTACATAAAATACTTTAAAGGACCTCTTGGCTGATTTTCAACAATACCAGTCTTTATTGCAGAACGCCAAAACTCTGTGCAGCATTTCTGGTAGCTGTTTGTATCTGAAGGCTCAAACCATCGTGCTGATGCAAGTATGGGCCAAGTCAAGCAGCAGCAAGAAATATTTATTTTGGCACCAAACCTTAAATCATTCTCTTTACCAGATACAACTGAGGCATGGCTTTGGTTTAAAAGTCAAAGGTTTTTGTTTCTCTCCTGCTCATCCTACACCTGGTGACGGCATCATTAGGTGTAAGATTTAGAGCCTGTCGATGACGTAATTCACAACTAGTGCTGGTAAATGTTTGCATTTAACTTGCAATATTACAGTGTTTTGTAGACAGATCAGTAGTCACTGGTCATTTGGTAGGAAAAAAAAAAAAAAACATAAGTAGATACTTATTAAATGCACCTCTGCAGTTTCATGATCATGAAACATATTCAAATAGACAGACTGCATTTGGTGCCTAATGTGGCGATGGACAGTTGAAGATGTGTTGTTTTAAGATCTGGATCTACCAGGATGCCAGGGCCGTGAACCAGACTAGAGTTGATTAACTGGAAACTATTTTGATAATACAGTATTCACTTGTGTCATTTTTCAAGCAAACATACCAATAGAGTTTCTGCTTCTCATTGTCTCATGTGACATATATTGACATATTGACAATATATTTAGGTTAGGGGGTTAGGGTTAACCATTTTTAGTAGACCAACAATTACACAATTAATAATAAACAAGAAAATAATTGCCAGATTAATTGATGACAAATCTAATTATTATAGACCAGACTACTGACTTGTGTTCTCTGCCTGAAAACACACACACAGGTTTTTGAAAAAAGTGAAAGGTATTTCAAATTCAAAAGTAGTTTCTTTCATGTAAAGAATATTTGTCTGTGTTTTTAGAGCTACTTCAGTACCATTTTCGCTGTAAACGACACCTAAGCGATGTGCAAACGAGTTGCAAATAGATCCACCACAGACGCTGACTAGAGGGTCAGGACAAGTGAGTCACCCTTCCATATCTGTAGGAAATCTTAACACACCATTTCTGTTTGAGCTGTAGCGAACTCACTTAGCGTTAGCATCCTTTTTAACCACCACCTCTACTGGCTGCACATTCATCTTTATCCCAGCTCGCTATATAAAAATAATTTAATGAAACTATTGCTTGTTGCATTTTCCCCCCAATTCCCATATGTAAATTACAGTATTTAATTGAATTTCCTATAACCATTATAGTATGCCGTTTGTGGTCAGCGAGTAACTTCTAAGCATAAAACGATTTGTTCCCATCCTTGTTTGCAACCAACGATGATTCATTTTGTAAAAAATAATACAAAAAATGGTGCCCTTTATAATTTCCCAGAGCCCTTAAAATGATTTGTTATTGGACTATTGATCAGTCTACTATCACATATGACAGAGAAAAGCAGCTAATCCTCATATTTGAGAAGCTGAAACAGCAGCTAAATAGAAAATGTTTGGCATCTTTGCTTGAGGAATGACTGAAACGATCAATCGATTATCAAAATTGTTGCAGATTAACTTTCTGTCAGTCGACTACTAAGTCACGGTGGCTAATGTTTGTTAACGTTAGCTAACTTTCAATAGATGTTCCCGTCTAACAGATATTATCCCTGAGTCAGTCCGCTGACGTCATGACTCTTCCCTACTGCCACGCTATTTTAGAATTTAACATAATCCCGTCACTTGTGGCCACTGGGAGTGCTATTCAATAAGAGTTTACACATCAGTTTAAAATTAAAATGTGACAATGTGTCAGCGCTGGGTTTGCAACTTGTTTCTGCTCCCCCAAAGTGGTCTAAAAAAAGAAAGAAAGAAATCTGATATTTAAGGTCTAAAGAAAAATAAAAAAGCATGACACTGTTAACTGTGTTATGGGGCCAGACACAATCATGACATAATCTTCGGCACAGTCCTGCTTTATTATTTATGGTGAACAGACAGAGGGCTGCTACCAACAGCCAAAGGGTAACCAGGAAGCATACTTAACGCTTGGACTGTCGACTATCATGCAGCCATTTGTGCATGTGCCTACATTCTCTTAGCTGCGCGTGCACAACATCCGTAAGAGAAAGAACACAAATACACACAGATACCCAGCACCACCTCAAACACCCACACAAAAAGGTCTGAATCACAGTGGCAACTTGTCTTGGATTTGTCATGGCTTTATGGAACATTATATCATTCAGTAAGGTGTACTCAAAAACAGGGTTTGTGCATCTGTAACCGTAGTTATGCAAACTTGTGCACTGAAGTTTGCATCTGTAAGCTTAGGTTTCTAGACTTTGACATTTTGTTGCCTGTCTGCAAACTCTTGGATCTCTTTACATGGCTCTTTGTTGACTGAGCACGATGGTTGACTGACCGTGTCGACTAGCCAACTGTTTTGTGCAGAGCGATTCCAAAGGCACTGACGTGTCAGAATATCTCGCCCTCCCTCCCTTGCGAAACCCTGTGTACAAAACATACCAGACAGTAAACCTGTCAAAAGGCCATAAACACGCATGCGCACATGCATATCAGTACTTTTTGTAAAAAGTTTGTCTGCAAGCCTGTGTCTAAATGCACAGACTTGCAAAGCTACGGTCGCAGATACAAACCCGTTTTCATGTACACCATTTTGAATGATATTATATTTCATATGGCTTTGCCTCACCTGAAGGTCTCAAACACAAATTAACAGAACGGCTTCTGAATATGTCACAGAGCATTAATCTCTAAAATAAAAAGAAAAAGGGATCTCCCAGAAATGTCGTAACACACACTTTGGAAGTTACTTTGAAGATATTTTGCCAGAATAACAGCGCCTGGTTTGTGGGGATTCTTTGGCCCGTGAGCAGCTTACACACTTGTGGGCTCACAGTTAGGCTTTTATCTGTCAGCACTGTAGCAGATAACAACACTAGTTCAAAAGGGGAAAGCTGGTCCGACCCAAATAACCTTCATATTCCAATACTGTGCTGCTGCCTAATCCTATCACAGAAGAATAACATATTGACAGATACAACCACAACACTGAATGGAAGCCTCATATTGTGTTAGTAAGCATGCAAAATGGAGATACTCTACATAGGCGCCATGTATCTCTAATGCTCATTGTTTTGTGGGTTTTGATGAAAAGCAGATCGACTTAAACAGATTTTCACACTGTTATGCCCCCTTGCACGCAAAAGTGTTGGGTTTCCTGTTACAAGCAGACACCACAGTTTACAGTAAACGAAGTCTTCATGCAAAAAGCAGAGCACAGACAATGAAGAGACGGTAGCATAATTAACACGTGAAGAGAAAAATAGGATAAAGAAAAAGCCAATGAGGTGCTGAATTCATTATTAGTCTCAATATTATATCTTCAAAATGCATTTTTCCACCAACCAATAGTCCAAAATCTAAAGATTGGAGTTTGGTCCAGAATGCAAGATCTCAATAACTATTGACATAAAATCTGGTGCCGATATCTATGGTGTCCAGAGAATGATTGCTGGTTTCTTTGGTGATCCCCTGATTTTTTGTTTCAGGCCAAAATTAATTTTGGTTTATGACCAAATACAGTCAGGTCCATAAGTATTTTGACAGTGATGAAGTTTTTCTACTTTTGCATCTGTACACCATCACAATGGATTTGAAATGAAGCAAATAAGACATGATTGCTTTAATTCAAGGGGTTCGACAAAAATATCACATTAACCGTTTAGGAATTAGAGCCACTTCTGCACAGAGTCCCCCATTTTCAGAAGCTCAAAAGTAATTGGAAAAACTAACATAATTATAAATATAAGGATTAGTTTTAATACTGAGTTTCCTCCTTTGAGATGCTTTGCCAGGCTTTTACTGCAGCCGCCTTCAGTTGCTGCTTGTTTGTGGGTCTTCCTGCCTTTAGTTTTCTCTTCAGTATGTGAAAAGCACGCTCAGTTGGGTTTAGGTCAGGTGACTGACTCGGCCATTGAAGAATATTGCATTTCTTTGCCTTGAGAAGCTCTTGGGTTGCTTTGGCAGTATGTTTTGGGCCGTTATCCATCTGTACGGTGAAGCACCGTCCTATCGGTTTTGCAGCATTTGGGTGAATCTGAGCAGATAGTTTAGTCCTATGGACTTCAGAATCCATCCTGCTACTTCCATCAGCAGTCACATCATCAATAAACACCAATGACTCAGCTCCACTGGCAGCCATACGTGCACATGCAACACTACCTCCACCGTGTTTGACAGATGATGTGGTGTGCTTTGGATAATGAGCTGTTCCTTTCTTTCTCCATACTCTTCTCTTCACATCATTCTGGTACAAGGTCATCTTGGTTTCATCTGTCCAAAGAATCTTGGTCCAGAATTGGCCAGGCACCTTTAGATGTTTACTGGCAAAGTCTAATCTGGCCTTTCTGTTCTTGAGTGTTACCAGCGGTTTGCACCTTGTGGTAAACCCTCTGTATTTACATTCATGAAGGCGTCTCTTGATTGACTGATGACACGCCTACCTCCTCGAGAGCATTCTTGACTTTGCTAGATATTGTGAAGGGGTTTTTTCTTCACCAAGGAAAATAATTCTGCGATCATCCACTTTTTTTCCATGGTCTTCCAAGCTTTTTGGTGTTGCTGATCTCGCCAGTGCATTCTTTCGTTTTAAAAATGTACCAAATAGTTGGGCCACTCCCAAGGTTTCTGCTATCTTGTCTGATAGGTGCTGAAAGTCTACTCTTCAATCACATCTTAATTGCTTCATTTCAAACCCATCGTGATGGTGTACAGAGGCAAAAGTACAAAAATTGTGTCACTGTCCAAATACTGTAGCTACTAAACTAATGACATTCCCATCAGCCTCAGTCATATTTCTTGTTTAGTGCTACTTGACAAATGTTAGCATGCTAACCTAAGATGTATAAACATGGCAAACATACCTGCATGTTAGCATTGTCACTGTTAGCATTTAGCTCAAAGCACTGTTGTGTCCAAGTACAGCCTCACAGGGCTGTAGATTCCTAAGTTTTGTTGCTTGATAAGTAATTTATAATGATCAAAATAGTTGCCAATTATTTTTCTGCTGATCAGCTCATCAAATAATTGACTAATAGTTTCAGCGCTACACCAGCGTGGTTTAAAGAAACATAATAATGAATGAATAAATACAGAAATACATTTTCAGTGTGGATCTTATTTCCACAATTTTTTACGTTTATTGTAAGTAAAAAATAAATGGTGTTGTTGGCTGGAACCCCATACGACTTAAGCTAGTAGTAGCTAGCTGTCACTTTTGGCCGTATAATGCCTTGTTTATTGCAGATGCATATAAACATGTAATAATAATCCACCATAATCTAATACACTTTGACATTTCAATGAATGTACAATAACACAATCTAACCACCTGAATGTCACAGACACAGATCTCGTTACTGTAGTCCTGATGAGCATATCTGTTTCATTACAACTGCCTTTCAGCACCCGTGTGATAAGAACAACAGTGAGCTGCACAGTGACTATGCCTGTGATCAGAGCAGAGAGCTTCCTTAAATGATGTGATCACATGGTGCTGCCCATTTGAGGAAGTCTGAATACACAGAGATGAGACATCGATCCCACCTGGCCGATCAATGGACCAGGCCTCCTCAGAGGAGATGTGAGGAATCAATAATGTTCGGTATGAACGTTTTGTCATAACATTCATCAGACATCTACTGGAATGGAATGAAAGGGGATGAGGATGGCATGAAAGACAGCAGGAAGAAAAGCAGAATAGAGCTGGGAATACAACAGCAATGCCACCACACACCTCCCTGTAAACCGTTGGCAAACATTAAGTTACAATATTTTGATTTGAATTATTTTAGGCTTAAATTACATTCAAACTGTAGTGAACTTTCCAACTATTCAAATTTTTATAGATTCTGTTTCATTCTCTGAGGTCATTCAATATGGTGAATAAATATGGCAGATTGAGCAGCAATATTAATCATCTTTTAATCACCAGCTCTGCAGCAACACATTTAGATCCTAATGCTGAGACCATATCATCTTTAAAAAAAAAATGAATCAACCAACTGTGGATGCGGCCAAAAGTGCTAAACGTCTCTGAGAGGGGCCCAAAAACGTCAACATTGTCATAAGATATTATCAGCCACCTGACCAAAAAAAAAAAAGACAGAAAAAAAACGCTGGCTTTAATCTGGCAACAAATCTGTTTCAGGAAGCATATGGTGTTCAAAAGAAGTAGGTCAACCATATACCAAGCTAACGCGGCCTTGACCAGAAACATTCTTCTAGCACGCCTTCATCTTGAGTCCATCTGAAATAAAACTAAAATACTTACACAAGTAAACACATTGTACAAATTAAAAGGTTGCCAGAACCTTCCATGGTTTGGTATGACCAGTAACCTTAACTAGGCTAATGTTAGCAAACCCTAGCTGTCGAGTCAGTTCTCTGACCTTATTGACTTATGCTACTGTTAAATTACATTTTAACATTTACAGCCGTCCCATAATTGACGTAAGTTACATAGGATCACTTCAAATGGAGATAAGCAAAGGTCTGCTCATCATGTTTGTCTGCACTGGCTCACATTTGGAGACAGGAAGTGGTTTTCCCCTCCAGGCATTCACTCACTAAAAATATATATATTTTTTTTAATTAAATTAAAATTTAATATTTTGGTTTCATTTGACAGATTTATCCAGTAGGAAAAAAAATGACTTCAAATGCATTTTATTCTTTTTCAGCCACAATAAAATTTAAAAAAATGTCAGTGTAATAAATTGTTCTCTTCCTCTTCTAGCCAACACAAGAGCTGTGTAGTATTATTGTCTGTGCGTTAAGTGCATAAGCATTGTCTTTGCCTGTACCCAATGTGCCATTGCTCTATATTTAGGAAAACCTTCTACCTTGGTTTCATCAGGTTACAAATTCCACTTCCTGTCATGGGAATGAACCACATGCTTGCAAAATTACCATGCGCTTTTTGGTGAGAAGTAGTTTTCATCTTGCTCAGAACACAAAGCTCTTGCCAAGTGCATGCTGTGGATGGATCTGCTATACAGTCCTTCAGTTATTTTTAGCTGGCTGTTGGCCTCCTGATAGTTTTTCCCTTTAGAGCTTCCTCTTTACATGACCATCCATCATAGAAAGATGGCCTGATCTAGATAAGGTCCTGATGGAGCCATAATTCCTCTAAGTCTTCAAGTTTGTCTTCACCATGTTACAGAAAATATTTAAAAGTGTCTTACAGTAAATCTGATTTTAGATCTGTGTCCTAATCTGAATATTTCAGCAGTAACATCTTTAAAATGTTGTGTTGGCCCTGAACACTTTCACTGAAGATCTACTTTTATTTGATCAAATTAGAATCACTTAATTTAGGAAGAAATTAGATCACTTCTTAATTTTCAATGCAACTAAATTAATCTTAACTACAATCTTAATTAAGACCCTGAATTTATGATGTATGTGCATACTTCACAAACAGTAGCCTTTTCGTGTTTTATCTTTCCTTCACTGGTTACTTTAAGTGACTGAATGAGAAAAAACAAAAAAAGTCTGGCTTTTCGGGTGAACATTCAGAAAACCAGCTCGGTTGTGGACTGGTAAATACAGGTGTAGAGCCTTTCAGACGCTGCAATCTAGTGAGCTTTGCTGATCTGTCTGCAGCCTGACCTTCACTGGTGTCATATTCAGAGGGCGTTAAAAAGAAACACTTCACCGCTGCAGGTCCTGGTGACCCTTAGTCTGGGTAAAGGAGAAGATCATGTGGGCTTACCCCCAACCAAATAAGTTGACTGAATGCAGGTTTAATGGAGGAAAATGAAGCAGCAGATACGGAATTACTGAATTCTTTTCAAACTGGGTGTTCACACAATATTACTGCCCTGTCATACTTGGTATATGTCCTGATTTGACATCAAAGTTAATGCATTACATGATATGAGCATGTTCCATGGTGGTAATAAAGGACAAACAGCAGAGTCTAGAGGGGTTGAAGGATTTTGATCTTTGGATCTCAAAGTATTCTGCTGACTGGGGCCTTCAAGCAAGTCCTCACATCAAAAAGAGAGACAGACAAGCTGAGAGAGGGAGGAATGCCATTACAGTGGCTTCCAGTTGCGATACTGTGCTAATCCCAGGAAGAGACCATCATTTTCTATTTTATGTGTGGGTCATCCATACTGCAAGGTCAGACAGCGCCCGTGTCAGCCGGTCTCTCTCCGACAGATGGTTACCCACCCAGTCAGACGGCCTTTAATTCTTAATATCGCTGCGCTCGCTGTCCTTTTTATACAATTTCTTTGCAAACCAAGACATTTCCTTTCTCAATCAAAGAACATCCAACTTGCTAATTACATGTTTCTCTCTAAAGCTGTAACCAAAAAAAAAAAAAAGAAAAGAAAAGAAAAAAGAAAGAAAGAAGCTGGCCATCATGGTGCAAGTAACCTTGCTCCAAGGGTAGCCTTTGTGTTTAGCAGAGGGCTCAGATTGTTCCTTCTGAAAAGGAGGACGGCTGCAGCACAGAGCACTCAGTAGCAACGTTTGACCCCTTTTGCACAGAAGATAATGACCAAGCAGATTAGCAGGAGACAAGAATTAATGGCCGTCTTCCATGTGGCTACTGCCTTCAGGTTGTCATGGTGAAAAGTCACCATAAAGAAAATGTTTAAAAAAGAAAGAGAAATACTACTCCATTCAGAATGTAGCACTCGGTCTTTTACATCTCCTGCATTTACGTTTTAATCATGAGCCTTCAGAGATATTTATGTGACCTTCAAGCCTGAAATTTTCACAAAGCAACAAAACAGGGGGCTGGTAAATCCCTCAGCTAAAGCCTGCTGGGTGTGAAGGTTAGATAATGAATACCCTTACATAGTTGCACTCTTCATTGCTGTTAACAAAACCAAAAATGAACCTTTTCATCTGAAGCTGATCTTTTTTTACTAGCCGCTGCGCGCCTGTTCAGTGCTAAAAGCACCAAATGAAAAATGCCGTTAATAACAGAAGTCAGAACCCAAGAAATCAAGCATCTGAGTGAAGGTAAGTCAAGGTGGAGGCAAGCAGGCGTGCATGCGTTTGAGTTCTCTGGAAGTCTACTGCTCAACCTTCTTAGTACAGCCACCTCACTTGGCTGCTCTCTCTCTCTCTCTCTCTCTCTCTGGGCTGACAGAATTATCTTCTGCATCAGAGCTGAGGCCGGGCCAACGCTCCACACAGAGGACTCCATTTCACACAGCCAGCCCCACTGTGGCCAAGGAGACACAGCCAATCATGCTGGAGTATCAGTGGCACGGCCATCCACCATTTTGTGCTCCTCAAGGTCTTTGACTGTCCTGCTCAGCTGAGTGGAGCTGCCTCTGCTCGCTCTGCTATCTTGTTACACAGATGGAAGTGCTTAACTTTAAGGCCACAGACCTGAGCGAGCAGCTTCCCCTCCTGTCTGTTCCTCTGCAGACTGTCATGGCAGTCAGCAAAAGCAGAAGTGGGAACGTGCAGTATTGTTTGCTGCAAAGATGGCCACCAAGAGTGCAGCTCTGCTGTTCTTCACAAGCTGAAGGCAACGTCCTAAAGAGATCTGAGGACTGTGCCTCTAAATATAGAGCTTTAGGTCACACGGTCATCAAAAAAAAACCAAAAAAAAAAACCCTTGACTGAGATACGTGTAGATAACATTATCAAATACAGGTGACCCAAAAAACACATTTTAGATGAGAGAGATAAAACCTTTTTCTTTCTAGGCTGAAAAGCATAGAGGATCAAACTTGGGGCAACCCTCAGCAACATGATCAAATATTCCATCCAAAAATGATTAAGTGCACAATTTAATTAATAGCCTCAGGCGTGATTATTTTTACAATTTATATTGGAAGGAATAGGTAGAGATATATTTGGTTTTCTCAAGAGGTTCCTTCCCTTGAGCTTGAAGAGAAAAATTCTCCAAAAAAAGAATTCTATCAAGTGGCGTACACAAGTAGGCTGCAGCAAGGAAATGAAGCCGTTAGTTTGCGGCTCCTCACACAATACACACAGTCAGACATATGAGGCTGACAATGCGCTTCATTCAGAGCTCCTGAAACTTAAAGACACGGGTTCATGGGCTAAATAAACACCACTGAAGCGTCAGGCAAGTGAAGGATTGTCCAAGGACAGATCTTGGAGAGAAACCAGGAAGTGTTTTTCCACAAAGACAATTACTCCAGGAAACCTTACATTCCACGCAGCCTTGTAGACCATCTCTCCCAGGAAACCATTTCCTGACATAAATCAATCTGCTGCTGTCTCAAATAAATATCTCAGACAACACATATGCAGAGCTGGCAGCAAACACAAGACACAGGTCAGCTCTCGAGGCACCAGATGTGTGTTATTTGTATGATGCGACTATGATGCGACTTCCGTCTCACTCTGAGCAAAACTGTCTTCCACTGAAGGAGCTCATCTCAATCAAAAGTCCGAAACCTTGATTCCATTCCGGGTTTCCTTACATCCTTAGATATAAGCCTTCAGCTATATCTAATTCAACCATTTCATAAAAAAAAGTAAAAAGAAAAAAAATAAGATTACAGGAAAAGGCTGCGAGATGCTCTGAAGGGTTTCTTGCAAGTGGTGCTCAGTGGACATCTGCCAGAAAACACTGCAATGCTGACTTCCTTGTAAGCCTGACATGGCAGTTACTACAGTTACACAGAGTGGGTGAGGTTACAAGTCAGGATGGTGTATCTCAAAGTGACCAAAAGAGGGCACGGGAAGAAAAAAATAAAAACCTACGACAAGTCAAAGTCAAACTGGTTTAGATATTTAGAAACCTTGGAGGAGAGACAACTTTTGGGGCATCTTTTTGAAGCTACTGAGAAGTTTATCTAAGAAGAGAAGAGGCGAGGTTCCTCTCCAGGTTTGCCAAACCGACCTCTTGAGGTAACAGGTTGGAGAAGGGAAAGATGAGAGACCCATCAATATTAACTTACCACTGAGACCTCCTTTCCTAGCTCTTAAATATTTAATCGTCCTTGGACAGCTCTGTTGCTTCGTAGGCTGAGCCAGTGTGGATCCCTTCTACAAGACCACTCCTGTTCCTGCTCAATGAAGGCCTTGTCCGGTGGCACCACACTGCCCAAGGAACGGGCGTCTCCAAAGAATTCAGGATTTTTTTTTTCCACCACAGGCAGCTCGGGGCTGACAGAGTTGGTTCACTGTGTCTTAATAGAGAAGGGCAAAAATTCTGAATTCTTGCTGGAAACCTGAGCCATGCCATGATGGCTTCATTTATCAACTGGACAAATCATCACGGCCACTTTACACCTAAAGTCTTCATTTTCTATTAAACTAACCCCCTACATGCTTAACACACGTGTGCTTAAAAGACTGGCAAAGACAGACACAATTCTGAGCTGTAAGCATTTTTTTTTCTCTTTCCAGGAGGGGAAAGGTGACACTGAACTGTTGATATTCTGATGGAAAGCATAGAGGAGGAACCAGTTTTGCAGCAGCACAACGTGGCAACTAAAAACAGAAACTGGAATGACACCTCGAGCAAGCCACTTCCTTGTTCCACTGAAACCCTGACATGATGCTGCTTTTGAGATTTTCAAAATAGGCCTGTACCTAGTTACACGGCATTTAATTATTCAAAAGGAACCTGGCAGGTCTTCACTGTAACCACGCCGCTCTTCCACGTCTAAATCCAATACCTAAAGTCAAGAATGAAACGTGCTGCGAGCGAGGAACGTCGGCAAAGTGCAAAGAGAAAGCAGTGAGGTTTTTTGCTTTGCTGTAATGACTACAGTGTTTTGGATCTGGGGGCCTGTGTGTTTCAGCACACTTACAAGTGTAGCAGCAGGGCCAGGCTGCATCTCATGAGCCATGCATCATGTCAAGAAAGCACTCACTGGAGCATTTCAATTTGCTTTTGTGCGTCTCCCTGGCCTTCTTCACTGCCCCAGGTAGAGAAGAATGGAGGAGTGCATCACCCAATGTGAGCGAGTGAATGAGAGAGAGGGAGGGAGAGCAGGTGTGTGTGTGTGTGTGTGTGTGTGTGTGTGTGTGTGTGTAAGAGGCACAGAAAGAGTATCAGAGTGAGTGATGAGCTTCACAACCACTTCCTTCCAGCATTCAAAACCATCACAGACGTCTCTCTTGTTTAATCCTCTGTCGAGCATTTTTTAGTCATAATCCTGAAATACCTTGCAAAAATCCAGTTATGTAATTTTTTTCCACCCCTAAAAACTATCTACCATAGTTCAGTTGGGCCCGGTCACCTTAAAGCTGAACTGCAGCAACACTGTGTGCTAAATGTTTTATGCAGAGGTAAGAAGTCAAGCGGTTTGATTTGGATAGTCTTTGTAGCTCGCCACACGTGATACAGATATTTGATCAGGCACACATTTGGAACCAGGAAATTAAAATTAAAAGCTAAAGGTTTTGTGTTCTGACGGTATCTTATAGCTTGTTGCAAGAACCTGCATTACACATATACTGTAATAAATACATGTTGTGTAAAGATATTATAAATGGAGTACGTTTAACAAATTACAACAGCTTCAAAAATGCACAAATGTTAGAGGAAGGGGGCTCGGGGGAAAAATGAGCTACTTTAAAGATTTGCACTGTGGAGGCAGACGATTAACTAACTTGAATTCAATTTAGTAGGGCAGCAACTAATGATTATCGTGAGTACCGATGAATCCCATGATTACTCTCTCGATTCATCTTTGTCTCAAAAACATCAAAAAAATACATTCATCTCTCGTTTCATCTGATTAAGAGTAAAATCTAAAGATTCAATTTACTATATGACAAAGAAAAGCAACCGCCTACAGTTTGCAATTATATAAAACAGAGAAAAGTAGCTGGAAGCAAAGCATCTTTTGGTATCTTCGACTGAAACGACTAATCAGTTGATCCACCGACCTGTCGGTTAATCAACTAAACGTTCCAGCTTTAGAATTTATAAGACAGGGCCTCAAACTTGGGTAAAAATGCAGGAGGCACCTTAGGGCCCTGAGCTTTTCAGTTTTTAAAATTCACTTTCGTGGTGTATATTACCAGCCAAATTTGTAATTAATCACTGTAAATGCCCACTTTGCCCCCTTAGTGATCCAGCCTTGGTTCACTATAACACAAACTACTGGAAATGCCGTCTCTGCAACAGCGAAAGCAAACAGCCCTGACCCACACGACCTCAGACAGTGAGCTGAACCGAAAACCTGAGCACACAGATTAGCTGCTAGTGTAGCATGAATAGGCTTTACAACTGAAAAGAGTCAAGAATGTGTGGAAGACTTGTGAAAGTTCCTACAGGAGCTCCAAGTGCAAAGAGACGGCATAAGCAGCGTCGGTCTCCCCGAGACGATCTGTGCCAGAGAAACATCCCAATCACACCCAGAGCCAAATCACTGGGCTCATCTGCAGAACATCTACCATCCACCAGACTACATCCACTGCACCCGTCTGCGAGGCAAATGTGTCGACGGCAGCAGATTCCCGCCTGGCCGTCCTCCTCGAGAACTTGTTTGCCCTGCCACGCCAGGGAGAAGGAGCATCGCCACCATTTTGATTGCTCTTCTCAGCCCCAGCATTGTCGCAGCACAGTGTGTCAAGCTCACAGTCTCCTTGTCAGCAAGATTTCACACTGTGGCCAGGGGAGCTGCAGAGCGTAGCACAGTCGCACAAACGTGCGCAGAGCGAGAGAAGCACACTACAGCTGGCAAACACACCTCCTTCACTCTCCCGACAGGCTGGTCAACAGACACCTTTAGGACATAATGTGTGAAAAGTCGGCGCGGGCTGTACTGTGGACACAGAGTGTGCATTGCCACACGGAGCTTGTTAATATCCGATAGTCCAAATAACTTTTAAAGTCACTTAATATACCTGAAACCAACACAGAACAATCCCACAATAACAGACACACGTGCTGCCAAATAAGCAGGGAGGAGGGGGGGGGGGGGGGTTCACTAATCCCACTGTAAATAATCAGTCTGTAAATTATGAGTCTGACTATGAACCAGAACACTCTGCTTTTTAATTTGAAGCAACCGCAGAGCGTGTGGCTGACAGGCGAAACAGATATGGTTACAAATGTGTCCAAAAAGTCCTCCAAAACAGAAGCAGGGAAATCATCTTGAGAACTTCCTTAAAAGAAATTTATCTGCAACAGCCATTACACACCTCTCCTGTGTGTGTGTGTGTGTGTGTGTGTGTGTGGACCACTTTGTTGAACATTAACTACCTGCATGGCCAAAACCCTGCATTATTCAGCATTAAAATTCCTGTCTCATTCATGTGTCCTTCAGCCAATCACAAACGCTGCACTGTCCAAAACTGTCAGCTGCAAATCTTGAAAAACATTATTATTATTATTATTTTTAAATCCCATATCTTTACACGCCTCCAATAAATAAATGCACTGAAGTTAACCTTGAAAGCCCCCAGTAAAAGGATCCAGCCTCACTTTTCAGAGTTCTTCTGCTTCCTCAGTAGCAGACAGCCTGAACTTGCTGAGCTGAAAACGCAGGCTGAAGAAAAAAAAGGAAAGAAAAAAAAGCAGCAGCAGCAGAAGAAGAAGAGGAAGCAGAAGAAGAAGAAGAAGAAGAAGAAGAAGAAGAAGATGTTGTAGCCGATCATTATTTGAACACAACCTTTGTTCTGGCGTGAGGATCCTGCCTGTCTGACTCCAGGGCTTCTCCTTGGAGACTCATCTGCTCTCCTCCATTTTATGGTGAAGCCCTTTACTAGCATGACATACCTGCCTGGAGACCAGTGACAGCAGACAAGGCATCCAGCACAGCGCCGGGGTGACAAGCGGGCAGCAGTGGAGCAATAAGCACAAACAAAAGCCATTGGAATAAGATTTAAAGAAATTACAACAAAATAAGAGTCAAAGCCACGCTGCGCTTACGTTCATTTCACCACCACCACCTCCTCCTCCTCCTCCAAGGGATATCTCGCTCCAACCCTGTGGAGAACCGAGTCAAAACCGCCACCAGATATGGTTTCTGTTTTAAAATTGAGAGGAGCCGAGGAGGAGGAGGAGGAGGAAGAGGAAGAGGAGGGGGGGGGGCAGCACATAAAGCCTCCTCGCGCTGGACATGGCTTTCAGAGTGCGCGAGCGGACCGGCTGCCGTGTGTCGCTAATGGAGGCTGGCTTGGATCCGCGCGACGGCTCCTCCGTGACGCTGACGCGCAGCAACACGCGCGGCCGGAGAGGGGGGACGCGCGGGCCGGGGGCCGGTAAATCCCCCGGACCAGACATGTCAGAACAACAGAAAAAAAAAAAAAAAAAACCACAACACACTCCGCGCCGGCGCCGCCGGAAACCCGCCGGGGGGCGCGGGGGGGGCGGGGGGGGGGGGGGGGGGGGGGCGGGGGGGGGGG
>JAVQJF010121423.1:0-11748 GCA_036023855.1 Gadopsis marmoratus
GTGTTGAAGAAACTGTCCTCTTCTCATCAAACCTTTCGCTGAGGTCACTGTTTTGCGATGACAGCCAGCTGTGATCTGCTCTCGGCAGCTCTCGGACTGGACACCAGCAGTTTACCTGACCACCCCGTACATGACGAGGACGTTGCCCAGAAGTCCCACGACGCAGATGACGGAGTAGAGCGCCGTGATGGACACGGCTATGATGATTCCTGCGGGGCTCCTCGGCGGACTCGGCCGCTCGGTGCCGTTCTGCAGCCGGCCGCCCATCCAGCCCCTCTCCTCGTCCGGGAAGGTGACGTTGAAGGGGATGACGGAGTAAAGGTCGGACAGGGAGAGCCGAGCCCCCGGGACCGTGTACGGCTCCATGCTGCTGGAAACCTACTCACACAATCACCTGAAAGGGAGGTTCAGTGAAAAGGAACGCGGGTCCGACTGGAGGCAAAGAAGTGGAAAGAGAGCGACAGAGTTTCCATCCGCAGAGGAGGTGAAGGCGGTCAGCTGAGTCCGTGTCCACACCTCTTATAGCCTCCAACATCCCGCTCTCATCCCCGCGCGGCGACGTCAAGGCTGCGCGCGTCGGGGTGGGGTGGGGGGGGGTCCTGATGTCATCCGGTCAGTTTCATCTTTAAAACTCACAAATAATATGACACAAATATAGAATGTCACTCTTTTCGTTGTAGCCTTCCGACTGTTTTGTATTTGTCGCTATTGTTTTATTTAACCAGATTCGGTTAACATGTTAAGTCAGCTGATGCGAGATCCAAAGGAGTGATGTGTCTGCTCACAGCAAACACACAAGCAGGTCCAGGTATCGATAAAGTTCCCACTGAAGAAAGGAAAGCACCGCCATTGATTGGCAGCCTAAATCAGTGGTCCCTCCGGGCACCAAAACAAAATCACTGTGCAGTTTTCAACTTCACAGTAAATAAATAAGATGATGACGAAGAAAACTGAGACTCCATTTGCAGCTTTCTATAATATCACATGGTCTCCATCAGCAGGTGGAGTTTGTTATGAGATGATAGATTTCCAAAGAGCTCTAAAGAGAGTGTTCGACCTGCAGTGATTTAACGCCACTCACCTGGCTGCAGTGATGCACAGCTGGCGGTGACATCACTGCAGGGTGGGGTTACAGGTGCAGCAGAGCACCTAGCCCTCAGAGCCACTTTCACTTGCCGTTTTAAATCCCCGTGGCGGCCTGTTCGTTCAGACTGCTCAAGTAATGGAAATTCAGAAAATGACACCTGCCGATGAAGCTCAAGAACAGCTACTAAACTGACCTTCTTTTCTTAAACGCTCCAAATCTCCAAAGTCAAGAAAAGTAACTTTAAACTCATCGATAGTTATTCCCTGTGCAACATGTGTCCCTTGGAATGATTCAACACAGAAAAACAATCTAAGTGATTCAAATAGAAATGGAAAATACAAGATGACAAAGACGGTCTGTTTTGCTTGA
Organism: Gadopsis marmoratus; assembly: GCA_036023855.1. Classification (NCBI taxonomy): domain Eukaryota; kingdom Metazoa; phylum Chordata; class Actinopteri; order Centrarchiformes; family Percichthyidae; genus Gadopsis; species Gadopsis marmoratus. Next base: position 1,457 of record JAVQJF010121423.1, read on the forward strand.
TAGCTACATTCAACTTATTTCCACGCATCTCATTCTCTTCAGTGCCACGTCCGACTGAAAGGAGTCTGTGCGGGCATCATCTACTGTACATCGTGATCACGCAGGACTGATGAAGGTGAGCCAGACGTTCAGGCAAGTGTTAGCTCCTGGGTGGACAAAAGGCTGATCGATCCTGGACGCCTTCCACTTCCTCATCAACGCTTATCTGATTGCTCCGATGTGCCTGAAATGCTTAGCAGATTTTCTACCCGTGCTAGAATTCCCAGCACTCACCAACCCGAACAAACACCACCACCGCACCCCTTTTGATCATCCTCCCATTCAACCTCGACACATCAGCTGGCCACCTTCACCGTCTTTCCAGAACAATATGCATGTGTCTGAGTGTAATGCACCAATTACTCCAGCTCTCCTGACTCCTTTCCTGCAATCACAGCGTAATTGAACTAGCCGTTTTCTCCAGCAAGCCTCTTTGGCATTTAATTAGCATTGAGTTTTGCTCTCTGCAGAATGAACAGTGTACTGTTCATTCTGCTTCATGCTCGGTGCAGTTCCCAGAGTGCAGCCCCATCATTAATAACCTCCAAGAGAAAACGTCTTACAAACACCGATTAAAATATGTTGTTGTGCATTTGCTGTATGCTGTCTGTGTTACGTTTGACAATCAAGGCAAATAATGGAGGGGACACTGAAGGACAGGAAGTATCAGTTTAGTGACTGAAAAGTGGACGGCGATTAGCTCAAATTCACAGGAAGGGAAACACTGGTCTGGTAAAAAGTGAAAATCTGAGGGAGCAGAAGCACTATTCGTTCCATGTACAACTGACCTGCTGATGTAAGCAAGGCAGTTAACCCTGAATTTACTGTTGCAGACCTATCAAGCGTTTGGATTTCTTAGCATGTTGAAGTAGTCTGCATGGAACTCTAGCTACAGCAATACGCAACATCATTAAGAGTTTGAAGGTGGTGCATGTTTCAGCCTTTCCAAAACCACAAAACAGAAGAGACAAAGTGTAAAGAATGACTTACATGGTCTGTATCTGCTCTAATGCAAGCAGAAACCACTAAACTGGTGTTCTACCAGTAACAGAGTCTTACTTCCAAGGCCAAGAAGCACATCTTTAACTTACTTGGGAGGTTACATACACACACACACACACATATATACATACATATACATATACACATATATATACACACAGTATATACAGTATAAGTCCCTGTCACTACTAGGGCATCTGCTGTGTATAATTTACCCACCGTGTAGAAGCTGTGCCGGGATGCTATCAGAGCTTAGGCTAACATTAGCAGCTCCGCCGTGCTCTTAAGTGGATTTGGGAATGTTCACAAATTAGCACCCCCAGCAACCTTACTCAAAACAGTGTTAACATTATGTATTTATGTATTTAGAAGTTGCATGTAAGTACGTTAGACGCTTTAGCCTCAGGCCTTAAGCACAATATCATGTATGTATGTAGCCATGAAGTGCATATTTAAGACCATTTTACAGGATTCCTGCTTTAAAGCTGGAAACATTAAAAAGATAGTCGAATATACTCATGGGCCTTGATAGTTTAATTAGCTAGCTACCTCGTCAAAGCCCACCTTTGTCTGTCTCTAATTTCTATTTGTTAGTATTTTGTTTCAAAAATTCCTCCTAATTTGGATGGTGAGCCTGCCACAGGTATCATCGTATACTGCATGTGTGCCGTGCACGAATGGAAAGCTTGACGGACGCAGAAACAATAACTAAAATGTCCCTGCTCAGTGGCTGACAGTAGAAGACTTATGGCTACTTATGAATTTCTGCATCAATATGTGCAGCATGGACTTGCTGGAAAAAAAGCATAAATAAATGAAGCCAAGTGTCACAGCACAGCGTCTTCACTCCCCCTGAAGGAGAGCGACGGGCAGGCACACTGAAATAAAGACAAAAAACATTTCAACTTGCAGCTCAACTCCCTTCAGGCGTTCAGTTATTCTACTCTCCAAATCCCTTGTCTTCTTTAGCTAAAGTAAAAATCTGGTAATAAACAGGAGCTATGTGCACCAGGTGAAACATTTTGTGTTCGAATGTGCCATCTTGTCTTGAGTAAACCACAAAAAGTGTGATCCTTGTTAGTTAAGATGCGATGAAATGCCGACGTGACAGATTTTGTCATTTGGCAGCGAAATGCAAAAATGTGTCTATCAGCAGCCAGGGATCAGGCATCTGGCAGGTGTACAAGGATGGCAAAACCAGTTAGATGACTCCATCAGAATGCCATGAAATGTGATGATTCTAAAAGGGATTATGCCTAATGATTTTACCGACCCCGTGACCTTTCGTCTCATGCCGCTGCCTGGTCAACACTTCTGCGCACTTCAGGCATATTTGCATGAAATTTACTAAGCACCTTCATGCTTCCTGGAGAATGAACCGTCTCTGTTTTGCCTGCTCAAACTGTACATTTAGTTTGAAATTTGCTTTGAATATTCAGAGTTGATTTTGTCTGACACGCGCTTGAGCCTTCCTGAGGTAAGAATGTCCACCAAAGACCAAATCTGCACAGTTCCACTAATTTGATTTTAAAAATAAAAACGATCTCTGGTCTTAGCCTTATAAAATCTTCATGTCCTCTGCCCACCGTATATTCGCAAAATAACATGGAAGTGCTCCACTGCAGTATTGTGTCTGTTAATGTCCTTAGCTTGTCTTGGCCTGACGTGGGAGTCTGTCGCTGTGCCGGTTCACTTCTGCTGCTGCTAATTTGTAAGCAAATGTTTGAGTTTTTCAATAAAACCCATAGCATAAGGACGGGCACAGCTGGAAGAAAACATCCTGATCAAGTTAGAACACTAATGGCCATTTCCTTTGACACAACAGCCTACAGATATTGTGCAGAGATGCAAAAAACTAGTGCTTCCTTGTTAAACACGGCATCATAGCATTTCTTTTAAAATGTGATCAAGCATGGCTGCTATATAGAGACGGAGGGGGAAACAATTCACTGCTCTCCATTGACTTTACATTGCGTGAAGGAGCCTCCTTGTCACTTTGGTCTGCTAGCAAACAGAAACAGGCCACGAAGCTGCTATATGGTGGGATGCACCAACAACAGGGTAAAGAACCCAAAACTAAGTTTTTCAGCCACGTTCCACTGCACAAGTTGCATGTTTGCAAGTACCTCAGATATCTACAGTAGCTTAGCTTGAGAAGAGACACTGAGACAGACGGGCAACATTGAGTTTGTCCTTTCTGGTAGACAGAGGATGCTAAGATAATCCTTTGACATGATGATATCTGGTGTTTTTAGCTAGCTGCAGGCATTTTGTGGCGTTGACGGTTTTCCCCTGCGGTGGGCGTGGTTTCAGAGTATGACACGTTGCGTTATTAGACCGTTCACAGTGACAGAGAAAGAAAAGTGGGGAAGATCTGAACCACATAGTAACACCAAAGATGTCATATTTTAAACATTGTAGTCAACAGGGACGTTCCAGTAGGGGTTGTTTTTAGATCCTTTTCAATTATGTCTATTATCTTTATACATAGATATATACATATACATATTTTTTTTTCTTTCGGAGATTAACAAATTCATTAGCACCCCAAAGTGCTAAACTGCCTATACTGCAGCTTTAACCTTTAACTTCAGAGTTCAGATGCAGAAACACATTAAAAACCCCCATTAAGGTATGATTTTATTGTGGAAAAGTCTTCTTTTCAGTGTGTTCTGATGCTGTTTCGCTGTCTTGTCATGCTGTCAGGTGGCGAGCATTGAATTTAAGACACTGGCCATCCCTCAGCTTTGCTGCAGTAAGGCTGCAGAGTTGTTCTGTAACTGCTGATCTGTGCTTACTTTTCAGGTCTGGTTGATTTAGAGTTTGGAGAACACGGAGCAGGCAGCAGCTGGCACCAGGACGGGAGATTTCGAGCCCGGGCATTTAGCTGTTCCCTGGAGCCTCTGATTGTATTTAACCCTTTGTAAATATATCCTGGGGGTGTGTCTTTGATAGGGAGGAGGCTCTTTATGTAATGAGTGTATATACGTCTGAATACATTTCCTCTGAGTGGATTTGCGTTACTTTTAAATGTATTTCCTTGTTCCCACAATGAGTAAAGCACAATGAGTTTTCTATGATACTGGACGCTGGCCGATGTTGAAACAGATGATCTGGTGCTTTTGTCCTCTCCAGTGCTGCTCGACTGAAAATTGGGAGCTCTCTGGAAGCCTCTTCATCAGCGCCGGAGCAGATGGAGGGCTGAGGACAGAAAATGTGGAGACACACTTGCTCCAGCCTCCTTTCCCTTCACACGCTCGGAAAAAGACGTTAGACCTGTTACGGGGCTGGGCTTCTGCCATAACATATGGTCAATGCTGCTGGTCTCCAATTTTGAGCCAGGACCTTTCAGTTGAGCAATTGTGCTTTGAGGCAAAAGCGATCATGCAGCTGAAGTAAGATTGCTGCTCAGCAATCGTTCCATCTGCGGTTTTTGGGCAAATTTTCAGACTTAGTGCAATTTACAATAACTATTTGTATTGTTGTTGCTTGGCTTCTGTCTGGGTTTAGATGATGTTTTTACAGAACCTCATGTCTTCTTTTGCCGCCACCCTTCGCTCTGTGCCAAACATTACATTTCTTACTTAATGAAAGTGGCTAATCAGAGAACTGATGGCCATTAGAATAAAACGGAGGCTGTTATGAGCAGCAGAGGAAATCACAGCCATGTCTTTGCAAGGTCATTAAGCAGCATTTACCAGTGAGCTGCAGCTGACACAGTGGCCACCGTGCTTCCCGGCTCTAATGTCGAAGCATTGCTCTGGTTTTGCCTTCTTAGTTAGATCGGCACACGGCCTCTTGGCATCTCCGGCTTATTGATGATTGCGGTGCCAGGCTCACATCTGCTCTCAGAATAGTTTGGCGTCAAAGATGATGCTGGAAAACCAAAGAACATTAAATTAGGCCTGTTGTTATTTGTCAGATTGTGCTCCACAGGCTTTAAATAACGGGCACGGTGGTGGCGACGTGGCACTCCTTATGACTTCAGATCTTGGTTTAAGGTAATATAGGTAGTTGTTCTCTACACGGTGTGAACAAGAACTGCTCGCAAATTAATTAACCCAAGAAGCAGGATTTTCGATTATTCGTTCAGACAAATTGGCTTTATCCTAAAAACACAGAGGTGTATTTTGGTATTCTGACATTCAGTAAGGTTGACTCTGTTTAGAGTTTGAACATTCTTCACCAGTTTTGCTGTGCAGGGCAGGAGAAAGAACAGTTTTTACATTGTGATCCAGTATAAAAGCCCGTCACCTTGACGAATAGACAGCAAGGAAAGCGACAAGCTGAAGTTAGGGACAAAAGTGCACACAAGAAAAAGGCAAAAACAATGTTTCAGATTTTTGTCAAGTATTTATTCTTTGTGTTGTTTCTGAGAGACTTTCTGAGATCAGAAAAAGTGTGAGTGTACTCATGACAAACACAGTACAAAGAAACGCCTCTGGTGTATAAGGCCTTTACACTTAGTTATTTAGGTATACAAGTAAGAAGTACAAATGAAACCCCCCCCCCACCTCAGGTAAATCTGAAGCCAGATAGGACAACAGATGTTTCTGTGACACAAACACATATATACAACTTAGCCTTACACCCCTAGTGCGTCGTAAGCGTGCTTGTGTGAATCTATAATGAAAAGAAGTGATGAGATGCAGCAGGTTTGCAAACAGACGTGAGGTGAACCTGGAGAGAAAAACAACAATATTGCTGTTTTTCAATCAGCTGTCTCCTCAGCAGCCACTCCACCGCTGAAGCCTGCAACAATCCGTTAAAGAGATACAGTACGTGAGAGGCAGTTTGGAGGAAATCTGCAACTTCCAAGTTCCTGCTGTGCGCCATTTATTTTCCTTTCTAACAGCCTATCGACTGCAACACAGATTGGTGTTACTGATGGTGTGGCCAGTGTAGACAGAGGCTGTAATGGATACAGACATGCTGCATATTTACAGCTCCAGCGCCGCTGCACTGAAACACTTTAACACTTTATTCATCTCCGTATATCATTTCGCCTGACGTTCCAATCAGCCGTTTGTGGCTCGGCACACCTCTCGCCACGAAAAACCGTAAAAGACAATTTTACAAGATAGCAAAAAATAAAAAAGGGACGCTGAAAGCAAGTGGGCGGGTTTTTCGTGTTTCAAAGCTCTTTTATTCCAGTGTTGCTTCAAAGGAAGAGTGTTTTTTCTTTCTTTCAAACTGGTCCTTAAAAGCCAAGTGCTGTCAATCAGTCCTCTCCGTGGTTGACTGGAGAGACGGCAGAGTTGTATTTCAATCCGTTATGTTGCAGCTTGCTGGCTTACAGGTCGAATAAAATAGCCAGTCAGCAGCAACACCGAAGTATTTGTGCTCCTGAAAGTGATGTCATTGTGGGCAGCAGCAGCGCTGCGAGGCGTGCTTGCTGTTAACGAATACAAGAGGAGAACAAACACAGCACACTTCTGTTGCCGATACACCTGAAGGCAGCATAAAGCTTTGATTTATGTGTGGCATCATTTTGCTTCGCTGGTGGCAGCGATGGAGGGAAACACTCAGGGAGAGAAGGCTGTGTGCGGGAGGGGAATTGATTTGGCTAAATAAGCAGGTTGCTCTCTAATCAGTAATAGAACCAATTAGGCAGCTGTCTCGGTTGGGTCGGCCTATGAGATAGAACATTATCAACCCTAATAGCTTTTTTTTAACAAAGCCCCCTTCTAAGTGCCCAAGAGCAATTATGTCCTTTAAATGTGTTTGGCTCTGCATCTGCCTTCTTCTTAGAGAAATAAATAAATGAGGGAGGAGGAGAGGCAAAGAAAGAAAAACATGGAGGGAAGATGGAGAGAGACACTGCCTGACTGAGAGAAAGGAAAGAAGCCCTCCCCGGTCAGCACTGGTTTTACCCCCTTGGAGGAAATGTGACTGCAACACAGATGCTGTTTCTAACATGGGCTCCTGGAGAAATGTGCACTGTTGGAGTCTCCCATTAGATTATTGTCCATTTTTAAAGCACCGCCTTTCAGCCCCTGGAAGCCAGCTGTTCTAGTAAACAACAAGAGCAAAGCGAGGTTTGTTCTTGTTTCAAGGGGCAAACAGCAGCCCTGCTTGTAGACACCTGTTCCAGCTGCCTTGACTGTCTGCATGTGGATCCTTTGCTCTCCCTCACCGGCGTGACAACCCTTGAATATCAAAGCTACCATGTTAGGTGCTTTGAGCTAAATGCTAAATATAGAATATATCATTCTTTTATTAACCTCTCTTTCCTCTCTCCTTTCACAATTTCAATTTCATCATTCCCAAATGAAAAATTCCGCTTCATTTCTCAGTTGAACTATTATATGTTTAAATGTGGGTGAACAGAGGGCCGTCCACGCCTTGGCAGTGTGTCCAGCCCTCGGGCCACTGACTTGGCATGCCTGGATGCTGTCTGTCTCATCCGGACAGCAGAAGAACTTGGGAGACCTTCTTGGAACAGACTTCAAGTCCTACTGCAGGTGGCAGGGATAACCCAGGGCAGATCCAGCCTGTCAAGCTGGCATCCGTCTCGACCAAACAACTATTTGCCTCTTGGCTGCCGGATCCAGAACCAGATCCAGAACCAAAGTAAAAGATAAAGAAGGGTTTATAGCCTACGGCAGCTTCAACGGAAACTATTAATTCACCAATGCAGATGAATCGCAAACTGCTTCACCAGTTTCAAGAACTTTGTTGGCAGCAATAAAGTTCAGTTTACTTTTGCTGATGAAACACTCGGTGATGAACTGATAAAAACCTGTAGAGCAGCGAAGTGTAGAAAAACACCCTCCACTGCAAGCTGCTGAAGTCACCAACCGTCAAGAACCAGTGGGTGTTATACGCCCTACGACCTCAGGGTGCAGCACTGAGAAAATTGGATTTTTGCGTTCGATTTTGGATTATTACAGAAAATAAGCTGTGTGGCAAACAGCAGTTTATGATACTTAAAATGTTTTGTTCAGCAAGATAATCTTCACAAATGAACACCACTTTAAGTGTAAATGCAATCATAAAAAGCTAACAGGCTATAAAAGAACTACACCACGGTCGCATGACTGTCACCACTGCTAAGATTCCAACTTTTTAATTTATTTTTAAATTAAAAACCTCTTCTACACAAGCGTTTGGGAAAGTTTGAGTTAGAATAGTTTGCAAGAGCGCGAGTGCAAACCCAACGAGGCTGTGAAGGCGGACGAGTGAGTAGATGAGTTTATGTGTTCGTCATGACGACGTTTAATGTCCCCGACAAACTCTGTAGTCTCATTTAACCACCTTTTTTAATATTCACAAGTGGGTCTTTATTGACATATTACCTGATGTAACACTAATAGCACTATGTAAAGGAAATGACACAGCAGGTAGCCTTGGTTACCATATATCATTGTTAAAAATAAATAAATAATATCTTAAAATTAGCAGTGAGTTTTAATGTTTGCCAGTAGTATACTGCCCCTAAAAATAATAATTTTGTTAAAGGTTAATTTAAAAAAAAAATGTTCAGTATGAATTTTGGGACGCCAAGGTTCCCCTAGCGTCTTAATAGCGCCGCCTATGACTATGGCTAATTTTGTCCCCCTCATTTTCTCACTAAAGTTTCTCAAACATTTCACTTTCCAGCTGCAGAACTCTACTTGACAGAGGAGAGGAGTTGATAAAAATGTTGATCCGAGTCGCCTTCAACTTTTAGCACAGACTCTAAACTTAATGAGCAGCAGCTGAGTGATTGCTGGACATATATTCTGTTCTGTTGAGGAGGACTGCAGGCTGAAATAAGCACCTCCTTCTCTGCATTATTTTATTTAGCCATATGTGTATGTATACTGTATATAAATATATACTGTATATGTGTACTCTTTATTATTCCAATTCCCTTTGCTTCGACTTTCACACCTACTTGTGTTATAAAATGGTATCATGGCTTATTTCATTTTTCCATTAGTCCTAACCCTAATTAAATTGGGCTAACTTTAAAAATTTGATTGCCTTTGAAAATGTAATACATGGCCATATAGTTTTTGTCTACAGACACGGCTTTCTGTAAATTCTATAGTCTAGGGTTTGGCAATTATGAGTGATGGGGGTGGGGGTGGGGGTTCAGATCAGCTCACAATCAGAATATTCGCGACGAGATAAAACTGTTTTAGAACATTGCAGCGACGTGAACTGGCCCGTCTCAGCTCGACTCGAACTTTTTAACGGCCAATCAGCTCGCAGCGGAGTCAGCTGGTCATGTCAGTTACAAACTGTCAGCCGGTCGAAATGGCAGCATTTTTGATCGAATCAATTAGTTTGAGAACCAGCTGAGTCCGTATGACGCAAGCCTTGAAAAGTCATCATATTTTAAAGGCGACTACAAAAAAGAAAAGCCTGAAGCTGGCAGGCTGGCACATTGCACACGTGCGTCTGGTTTGTAAATATTGATTTAAAATTCACTCGTGCTGCGTAACGGGGCTCAGTGGGTGGACGTGCTGCTCCACCAGAAACTTCTGTCAGTGCACTGCAGGGTGCAGAGTCATCGTAATTAACTTTGCCTTAATATCGGTGTAGGAAGAACCAACTGATTATACCTTCAATCGCCGAGATGCGAACGCCAATTGGCACAAACCTAATACATCTTACAACTTCCCCTCAGAACATCTCAGTACCCGCTCTGGGTTTGACTGGCTTGGACCAGATCACTTGCCCCCTCTTAGTATTTTACTTTCCGTGAGCCGCATGGCGACTGCTCGTTTTGCCACTTGTCCTTGCGAGTCTCACAGCATCGTGCACTTTACCGTGCGTGACACCTTCTCCCTGTAATGAGAGCACACCTCTGCCTGATCTGTCTCGTACACACTCTGCTAATGAGACACCCCCGTGGCTGCACTGGTCCTCCTCCTGCCGACACCCTGCTGAGTTTACCTGATATCCTCTCTGGGTATCAACTACAGGAACTGCTGTACAAATTGGTCATTAATTTGCTTTCGTTTCATGGCGGCAGACGTGAATCTTATAAAATATTCTCTTCTCCATTTTGGGTGTATAGTATAGTATAAAACCGCGGGAAAAAGTAATTCAGCCATGGAGTGCAGACTGTCTTGATGGAGTCCGTAGACATCAGTTTGAAGCGGGTGAGGTTGCACAGTAACCTAAGCAGGGACGGCTGGTATCAATGGGCTAGCAGGGCTCAGCCCTCCCTGTCCTTTACAATAAATATAATAAAATAATTGTAAAAAACCTTAAAACAGATCGTCTTCAATTTTGGTGGGACCTAGAGGAGCAACAGA